>JABXWE010015088.1:0-25865 GCA_014611495.1 Limonius californicus | reverse complement strand
AAAAATAAAAACGTCACTGGATTTGGTGTTTAGTCCTTAAGTTGCATTTTGTAGCTTTAAGTTATAACAGAAAATAATACTAGATATTTAACATTAAAAATTTTCATATACAGTGTGTGATGCTTTGGAACACACCTCTCCATGCGATTTGTACAATTAACATAAATGTTTATTGTTTGTAAAAAAACAGATTACATAGTAAACTTACCATAAAAAAAAATAAAGACGGGTTATAGAATACTAGTGTTTCTGATACTGCCAAATTATTTTCCAATAATTTATTTAGCGTTGATAATAGCCAATAGTATGTGGTGGCAGTTCAGTTGACATAACGCTTGTTTTCTGAGCAAAACGTCTATGCAGGCTTGGGTTCGAAGCCACATTATTACCAAGCAGTGTATAATAATTGCTGCTGATTTTACTGATCACCAATTGCGATCTTACTACATTACACTTAATTTACTATTACTTACGTGGTTAGCCACTCTCACACAGATGTGAATAACAAATATAAGATCTGCAAGTATGAATGCAGCATAGAATATAGATAAACTAATGTCTCCTATTGATATAGTTTTGCGGTGGTAGTACAGCAAACTAAAGTAAAAGAAAAATTGTGTGATTAATGTGATGAAATCAAGCGTCATATCCATTAACAACGCCGTAGAGTAAACTGTGTTAATTGCTTTTGTTATTCTGCATAGCTCTTCATATACATCTGCAATATCTCTAATATGGTTTTTCAGACAAATATCTTCACTGTTTGATGGTAAGTATATATCCATTACTTTGTTCAAAACTTGGAATCTTAAAGAAATACAGCAAATCCAGCTTCGGCATCCAATCTCTATTCCAATTTTATAAACGTAACCAATAAAGGCTACGACATTCATTACATTAACTCCAACTGTTAGCACTTTAAATGAAACTCCGTGCAATACCACTAAGATTGTTATTTGCGCAATAATCCATATAGAAAGTATTTTCTGGAAAAATTTATTATTTATAGTTGCCCCAAGCTGGTATATTTTTTGATCCAGACAAGCAACTTCTTCGTATGACTTTATAGCAGTTTATTATGTATTCCATGACATGTTATTATTACGAGCATTACTGTGGTCAACGTTAGCGACTTGTATGTGATAATTAACCACCAAACCGTACTTCCACCTTTAGCTGAGTTTAATGTATCAGCGGTGAATAAGTTAATAATCAATGACAAAACGAAAATCACGTACGGTATCACTTGATAAAGATTATTTGTAGTGGTTGACACAGCTTTGCAACTTCCGGGTGAGCCAGTAAGCAGAAAAGGAGTTATGCCAATCCATTTTTGTAGCAAATATGCGGGATATAGGGCGGTGTATATGTCGCCGTGTGGTGGTGGTAGCTCAGTTGGTAGAGCGCTCGCTTTCTGAATAAAACGTCGATTCTGGCTTGGGTTCGAAACCTAAGCAGAACTATGAAGATTTATAAAAATCTTGTCTGCAACCCACCACACACAATTTCCCAATTCGGCTTGCAACCGTGGGATCTTAATGCTAAAATCCTTCTCTGGAGTTTCTGTCGTTCGGATTCGACGTTAAACTGTAGGTTCCCCGTGTTTCTACCTTAGCGCTGAGGGGGAACACGTGGCAGAGAAGAGGCCGATGCCCAGCAGTGGGACGGAAAGGCTGTTGATGATGATGATGATATGTCGCCGTAATTATATTTAGGTAACGACATTATAAAACCAACGTACTGCCCTTTAGTGACCTGTTTACTCAATTGAGCTGAAGTTCCATCTGGTCTAATCGTATACGCTCTGTTTAATACTTCATCCTGGACATACTTAAGTTTACATTTGTGTGGTTTATTATTTAGAGTAGTTTCAATATTACGTATAATTCCTCATTGCGTCTTGCGGTTTCATAAGGGCAACCGCCATTATAAAAGGATTGGCTTTATTTATAGCAGACTGTTGAATTGGTCAAACGAGCTTTGAATTAGATATTGAGGTTTAAAATAAAATCTGGAATTAATTGTATTTTGTTTCCAAATAACTAGTTTGGTTGTAATTGTAATAAAAGATTAACAATTATAAGAAAACCGTAACAACAACGAAAACAAAATTAAGAATTTGTAACATCGTCATGAACAGCAATGCAAGCATTTACTCGTCGTGGCATGCTTTCTATCAAGTGTTGTATGTTCTCCTGGGGTATCTCATTCTATATAAGCTCAAGTTGGTGTCTCAGCTTGTCTAAGTTGTTTGGAGGTCTTGGCAATAATCTTGGTCGCTGGCCCGTCATGTCCCCAAGGTGTTCGAGAGGAGATAGGTCCGGTGATCTTGCAGGCCAGGGCAACATTTGCAATTGTGCTAGTTGTAGGTACGTGCTGGTAATGTTTGCAGTTTGTGGATGTGCGCTATCCTGTTGGAAAATGCCGTTTGGCAACGTCTGCATGAATGGTACTAACATCGATTCCAAGACATTATGAATATAGCGGTGAGCATTTAAAGTGCCTGGGACGAACACAAGAGGTGATCTTCTACCAAAACAAATCGCACCCCAAACTATAACTCCAGGTGTTAAAGCTGTATGGCGTCTTGCAACAAACTCTAGATTTCGTATTTCTTCTCGATACCGACGTACCTTCCTACGGCCTTCATTTGCCCACAAACAACAAGAAATTGATGAGAGACAGTAGACGAACATCCCAGCCACTAAATTTTTTAAATGGAAATAGTAATCATTTCATACGCAATAATAAAACATTATTTTAACAAATTTTCAAACACGTAGTTTTATTTTTAATGGGTGGTGCATTTCATATGAAACTGATCAGATTTGGTATATCTTGGTGATTGCTTTTAAATAAAAAACAAATAACGTACGTTTTAGGATAACAATGATTTATTCAAATATATAACACGTGGACTATATTGGGTGACTATAAATTCTAGGACGGTTGTTTTATTCCTTTTATTCCTGGAGAAATAATGAAATAATATTATAAATTCATTAACACTTGATTTGTCCATGTATTTGTGGAAAAAGGAAAAAGTTTATGAATGCCATAGAATATATAGTAGCCCTGTATAGAATACAACACTGTAATACTACTTATGTCTATGTATCCCCAAGTAAAGTTTTAGTATTTTCACTTATTTCTGATGTTTTTTTGGGCGGCTTTTTATTCAAACTCGTTATGTACGGATCCGAACTAATGGGCAATATATGCAAACCATGCTCAGTTGTCCTTTTTCTACTATACTTCTCCATCATTTGACGTTCCTGCACCTTGCATTACTATATCGACTTTAATCGACCTAATCTGTCTTGAAATAATTGCTGTATACTTTTTTATCAGCTTGCTTTTCGTCTCTTGCTTGTGTGAAATGCATTCCATGAATTTGATTCCTGCGTGAAGCGGTGACATACTTAGTTTAAAGGCATCTTCATTTACTCCTTCTTCTTTGATGCCGCCCAAATTGATCATCAGCCGTGGTGTAACTTTGCAAATATAGCAAATAGTAGTAGATTCGGTATCAGTTGCAACTGGTGAAAACCAGTTTGTTGTATACCTTGATGTTTTTTGAATTCACTTTGAGGTGAATTAAATTTGGGACACCTATCAACCTACAAACCTACATATTGGCCAACCGACCTAAATAAAATCCCCGATTGCTTGGATTTCTTTGTTGCAAAGGGTTTTGCTCCAGGATACCTAACCATAGAACCAAATAATGATGTCGGATCAGATCATTCACCTGTAATAGCTACTATTTACTCTAGCATACAAGAAAAAGAAAAACCAGCTAGACTGAGCAACCACAAAACCGATTCGAACACCTTCAGAGAAGAAATTGATGAAATTATAAACTTTCGGATATCTTTACAGACAACCAATGACTTAGAACTACAACTACAAAGTTTTACTACTCTGATCCAAGAAGCGGCCTGGGAAGCAGCACCGACAACAATACCAAAGCAGAGCGAGCATTTGGAAAAAGTGCTCCAACCACTACTAACACTATACGAGTGAGAAGACGAGCATATCCTAGCATTCTTTCAAATGCCACAACAGTCCAGAGAACAAATAAAGGAAATCACACTTAAAGAAGTTAAAAACTTTATCCAAAATGACTTAAATTCGAAAAAGTCACCGGGATTTGATTTCATTACGGGACAGATAATCACACAAGGGCATAACTATGTTTACCTGTATACCTGTTTAATGCAGTCCTACGGCTGATATACTTCCCAGCTCAGTGGAAAGTGGCTGAGATAATATTCATCCACAAATCAGGCAAGCCACCAAATGATCCCGCCTCATATCGCCCAATCAGTTTACTGCTGATAATGTCAAAAATTATGGAAAAAATATTAGCAAAGAGACTAACCGTATCTGCAAGAAATCTGATACCGGACCAACAATTCGGCTTTAGAAGGCAACATTCGGCCATTGAACAGGTACATCGTGTCTTGGATACCATAAACCAAACCTTTGAAGCAAAGATCAATTGTGCAGCGACCTTGTTGATGTCAGCCAAGCATTCAACAAAGTCTGGCATCAAGGATTACTCTACAAGCTGAAGAGAAATTTACATAACACCATGCGTATCCTTCTGAAACATACTTAGGAGCAAGGCACTTCAGAGTAAGATACGAAACAGAAGTCACTAAGGTGCACCCAATAACATCAGGGGTTCCCCAAAGGAGCGTTCTTGGACCCATATTATACCTACTGTTCACAGCGGACCTGGCTACCAACGCAAATGTAACCACCTCTACATTCGCAGACGACACTGCTGTCCTCGCTAAGAACAAATGTTCCATTATAGCAGCTACGCTTTTGCAACGCAACTCAAATGGCATAGAGCAATGGTAAAAAAAAATGGCGCATCAAAATCAATAAAGCGAAGTCAAACCACATAGTATTCACAAAATGCCTTGGAGAATCGCCACCAGTAATGTTGCATAATAAAATAGTACCAACAACAGATAGCGTCAAATACCTACCATGGCACGCACCTTGACCGAAGACTCTCTTGGAAGACTCATATGGAACAACCGAAAAGAACTGGGGAAAAAATTTCAAAAACACTATTGGTTATTGGGGAGAAACAACTATCACTTCGTAATAAACTATTAGTGTACAACTTAATCCTCAAACCGGTTTGGACATACGGCATACAGCTATAGGGAACAGCAGCCAAATCTAACATTGCTATCATCGCGAGGTTCCAATCAAAAACACTTCGTACCATGACCGACGCCCCATTCTTCGTAACCAACAACGACATTTGCATCGACCTCGATGTGTCGACAATTGTACAGTGCAGCGAAACCTACCTACAGTGACTAGAAGCGCACCCAAATCCATTAGCTCTAAACCTACTGGATAACAGTGAACAAACTAGAAGATTAAAACTCACAACCCCACTAGCCCTACCACATAGAACCTATTTTAAGTCACAACAAAATTTAATATCGATAAAGTAGCTAGATAGATAAGTCACCTTTAATTTTAGATAACAGCATTTTAATCTATCATATAGGGTTGTACTCATGCGATAACTTCCTTCACATGTTATGTTATCATCCATCAAGTGTGCTTATTGTTATTATTATATTAATAGATCGCACAATAAACGTTTAACAAAAAAAAACATTGACGTGGGTTTCGTTTACGTTCGATATTTTAGCTTCTATCGCCGATTCTGCACTTGCTTATAACTGCTTCGGCTTGGTCTTCTAGATCTGGGAAACTTGTTATGAAAAACTTGTTAAAGGTCGGAAACATTTGCTTATTGGATATCATTTGGTGACTCAATACTTCACAACTGACAGGAATTTGATCCATTGATGGTCCATGATTGGGATGAATTGAAATGCGACAATAGAAAATTTCACAATACTTATATTGTATGATGAGTAAAATAACATTAGCATTTTACTCACCTTTTATACCCTTATCATGCACTAATGTGTCTCATTTGGCACCCAAAACCACCAATCACAAACTTTATGTAAAAAAATGTCCTAGAAGACGCTCGGGGTAATGGTAATGGTATGGGATAGATAATAATATCATTACCGTTTAGGCAGGTTTAGGCAGCTGCAATTTGCATAATTATTTAGGATGAAGTACCACAAATGCCAGGAAAAAGAAATTAAGGCCTAGCTAGCCGTAGCTACTTTTAAGAACTTCGGTGGAAGGTTATAATGCGTGTAAATTCCTTCATTAATGAATAAATAATTGCTAAGGGTTTACTAAGACATTAAGTTGCCTTAAAATACTATTTTAGATCGACGAAGTATGCTTAATAAAATGGCAATGCATAATTATCTAATTATTGTGTAGTTTTCAATTGGGAAAACAATGAATTAAGGAAATTTTCTATCGTCGTTTACAGAACAATAACTTCTGAAAGTTATGACGCGAAAACGATTATGTTAATTGATTCTGCTAAATATACCTTTAACAAGCACTTTAGTGTACATGTAAACGCTGAAATGTCTCAACCTATGGATGTACCTATCGTTACAGATGGATCTATACTTTAAGTAATAATGGCTTTTCATATGATCTGGGGCATATAATTGTTACGGACAAAGACGATAATCCGGCCAATGACGTTATTGGCCGGTCAATGACGATAATGCCCAGCCATGTCGGACATTATCCATAATGACCGGCCACTAACGTTAATGTCTATCAGTGTTGGGTAAGTTACTCTAAAAAAGTAACTAAGTAAGTTAATCAGTTACTCGGCAAAAAAGTAACTAAGTAAGTTACTAAGTTACAGAATTATAAAAGTAACTTGAATAAGTTACTAAGTTACCATAAAGTAACTCGTTATTTTTTAAGTTACCTTTTTTATGAGACGCTACTAATGTACATGCAATTACTACCAACTTAATATCAACAGAAACACACATTTATAAGCAATTGTTTATTAGCAAATATTCTATACGTGGGGGAAGGACCAAGCTTAGGGCTTAGAGGCGCTGGTTCAACGATGTTTTTGGGATTTTCCCAGGATTCTATTTTATTTTTCGATATTATTGAAATATAGAGACGGTGAATGTATTTTCGTCTGAATTAGACACCCCCCAATCTGCGCACAGGCGTTAAGAATGTACTTCCCAGTAATCCGCATACCTGCTCAGAGAGCTTCTAGTTGTTAAAGGATTAAAGATTACTGGAAAAAGCAGTCACCACCCAAATAAGGTCCGTCAAATATTATTTATTATCGACTAAGTACAAGAAGGTATTCCTGTGTTCCGTATTAGCATATGCATACTAAAGCATTCGAAATTTCAACAAATTCTTCAGCTTCAGATATAATTTCTTAAATACTACGCATTAAAAACAGAACATTTTAAAATATTTTACATTTGTAGCATGAAAATGTAACTTGTCATATTCAGTTACTAAAGTTACTAAATAATTGTAACGTGTTATAGTTACAATTACTGAAAACACAAAAGTAATTAAGTTACTATTAAGTTACTGAAAAGTAACTAGTTACTAGTAACGAGTTACTTTTACTTAGTTACTACCCAACACTGATGTCTATGTAATTTGGGCAATGTTGATAATTCATAATACGAGCGTACTGTTAACATCGTCGTCCGGGCGATATCGTCTTTGCCCGTTAGACAGCGGCCAGTGATGATAAAATAGATAGTTGGGTACCCACGTTGTGTTTGTGTTGTGTAATTTGCGGAGCATATATTGCACATACTGGAGAACCTCGGCGATTCCGCAAAAAATAAAGAAATTTCCCTTAGAGAAGTTGCGGCTCAAAATAGTATTTTAGGGGGACAGGGGTACAAGCGTTGCCACTGCAAGGGCGGATGTAAAAACAAAAAGTGTCCATGTCGCGCAAACAAGAAAATTTGCAATGCGAAGTGCCACGGATCACTCTCATGCCACAACAAGAATGATTAATTAAGAGTTCTTTCAATATTATTTGAAAAATTAATATTCTTTTTTAAATTTTTCTTTAGTTACTTACGTTACCAAGTGAGATTTAATAAGTGTGAATAATATCGTTTCACCTTGCACCTACCTCGACGTTGCACATTTGTTAAATAAAAATAATAAAAGAAAACATATTGTATAGTTTCAATAATAATCATGATACCTATATCAACATTCTCCAGCCATTTTTGGCAATTATCGTTAATGACCGGACAAGGATGTTAACATAAAAGCAAAATGAAAATATTGACAACATTGCCCGCCCGCAACGGGCCATAACGTCAATGCCCGGCCATTAGCGATATTGGCCAGGAAAACTGGACATTCACGTCATTGTCCGGCCATTATCGTCACTGTCCAATTACCGTCTTTGACCGCAACATAATTATCACGAGAATGATTGTGGTCATAATTTGAGATTGATATAGTAATATTGAACACAAAAACGTATTTCGGCGTTTAATCAGTTTTAAAATATTTTTATTTAATAAGGATATAACGAAAAACACGTATTATATTGCTTAATAAGGTTAAGTTTAACTTGTTGCCACTGTATTTCTATTTCCGGGTTTTTCAGTAATTAGGAAAAGAGTTTGTTGAAGCGCATATTCGGAATGCTGCTCTATGTAAATGCTAACATTAGCCAACTAATATTCAGCGAGTTAACACATTTAGAATAGTCTGCTTAGCACTGATAGTCCCTTATCTCTTTATTCTTCTTATGCCATTGCGGTGAGAAGTAGTTCAGATTTCGGAATCCAGTCTATAATAATCCGTTTCTTAATTAAGAGTTTTGTTGTAGCTTTATCTTGATGCTTTCTTAATAAATAATAGAGTTTTTAAAAAGCATCTTCTTCGACAAGAAACGTGAATTGGCGCAGTCGGTAGGATAGCGGAAAGACCATTTCGAAAATCAGAAGGGAACTCTGCCACCTTAACTATCCTAGTGTTAATTTGCCTACCACATATTGAAATTCTACTTGCTGTATGAAAGACAAGCATCTCGGAAGAAAAGAAAGCAGTCTTAAATCCTAAATTACATCTGTACCAACACCGCCCTTCGGGTGGAACAAACATCGCTCCGGTAATAGCAACGCTGGTTCCAGTTTCCAGTACATAGGGGACATCCAGTCAATTGGGGACATCAATCGATTAACAATCGACAAATCACAGGAATCAGGAAGATTATGTTTATGTCAGAGCACAGTTAATTTTAAGAAAGCTCGTACTTGAAAGCAACAATTGTTCAAACAGTAAATTAGTTTTATGCAATTGCAACTCTTAAAAAAAATAAAATAATAATAATCAAAGACCCGTCTGGACAGTTTTGGGTTACCTAGAAGGGTGTAAATATATCTATTAACATTCAATACCATAAACTAATAAATAAATTTAAGAAAAATTTTATCTCAACTTTGTTATTTCGATTAGCGATTAACTTTGCTTGCTGGTAAAAATGTGATAGATACTCTGTTGATTTCGCAGTTACCAAGGATGTATAATTCAATCAAATAAGTTAATACTATACACATCTGATTTCATAGGCGCCTTTAATTATATCAAAACTATTCTTACAAACGAACCAATTTTACAATATCCGGATATTACAAAAATATTTTGAATTAAGCTCTAAGTTTGCATTAGATGCCGTATTATCTCAAAACCAAAAACCAATTTGTTATGCTTCAAGAACCTTAGCGAAACTGAACAAAAATAATACCTATACGATTGAGCTAGAACTTTTGGCAATCGTTTGGGCAACAAAATAATTTCGCCCATACCGTTGTGTAGTCACATTTATACTGTACACTGATCGTTGATCCTTAGTCTGGTTACGAAATCTTAAAGCACCAAATTCTAAATTAAGCAGGTGGTTACTAAAATTAGAAGAATTTAAGTTAGAAATCAAATATTTACTTTAATCGTTGACGGAGAATTGAGTAAACAACCCTTGAACATTTTTATAGAATTACATAAAATCAAATTAGATGTAACGACCCCCCATAATCAGCAATCAAACGCAATAGTAGAACGACTGCATTCGACTAGTCTCGAACATTGTCGATTACTTCAAAATATATCCCAAATTCAATATTGTTTCAACCATTCCATTCACTCAAACTTATACTGGACTCACTCATTTTGAGATCTTATTTGACTATACCGATAATCGGAACCCATTTGACCTTGAATATAATGCAAAGCTTTACAAAAATTACATTATTGATCATAAAGAAAAAATGAAACACCTTACGATGAGCTCCATGAAAAACAAAATCAAACTAAAGAAAAATGTAGCAGCCGAATTAGTGAATCCCGCAAATATCACGATTTTAAAATAAAGCACAAAGTGTATGTTAAAACAAATGCAAGAAATAAAAAAGAACAATGTTTCGTAGGACCATACATAATTGGAACAAATCCACGAACATGTCATATACGATTTACGAAATGTACCCAATAATACGTTAATTAAAAGCCCTTTTCAGGACAATTACATTCTTCGCCTTCGCCTGCAGCTTCATCTACAACGTAGTAACATTCCTATATTTACATGACAACATTGGACTACTTTCTTTAGTCAAAGGAAAGGCCCCCATGAAAGAAATTTCATGGACGCTAATATAAACTACAGATTATTCTCCTATTTTATATAATTATAGATTGCTTAAAAATTATTTACTTAATACTATTCCTTTGCTTAATCATAAACATTAGCCAATTTTATATAAAACCTCCTCCACCCCTCAAATTTTATTTTTAATTATGGAAATCAATTATTATTGTTACAACAATATGTGAATAAATTATTTAATTAATTGTTTCCTGAAAGTAAGGCAAGAATTAAATCAAAAAGATCAATAGCTGATGGACTCGGCGATGTAATAAAATTTATTACTGGTAACCTTAATGCCGAAGACGGTAAGCCATAAGATGAATTGAATATATTAATAAATTAACTAAATCTTCCGATACTCAAAAGATTATACTACAAGAACAAACCCAAATTTTAAATGACACTATCAATTCTTTTACTTTAAATATCAAAGCCCTTGCAAATATCCAAGAACTGTTAATTGAAAATTTAAATAAAATTATTCTCGATATTCAATTAGATATTCTTCATATTTTAGGAACGCTTTCCTCTTATACTATTCTTGACCAATCAAATCAATCTTAAAAATCATTTTTTTCAACCTGTTCAGAACTGGAGACATCCCTTACTTTTGCACAAAATCATCAATTACATTTATCATTAATAGACAACCATGATTTGCTATCTGCTCTGGAACACATTTCAGAAAATTTTTAAGAATTACAAGCAACTACTAAAAGAACTGTAGAATTACCTTATACTATTGAACTCGGAAGTTTACATTTGTACGAATCTTTAATACAAATTAAAGTTTATCAAAATTGATTTGTTATCAATTAATGTTCATCGTCTCGTTGAAAATCAAGCCAAATTAAAGAATGAAATGTCAATTCTTCACGATATAGATCCTATTAATGTTAAACATGTAAGCTACAGCTCTCTAATTATTGTCCTTGTAATGGCAATAATCATAATATGTCATAAATGAACATTGATTGCAACTAAGTTGTTTAAACCAATACCCCTACATCAACTAATTAGGAATAATGATGTTGAATTCAATTCTATACCTTTAATTTAATGTAAATCCGTTCAGGATAATCAATATCTAAAAGTTATTATTAGAATATGAATATTGTGATTGGAAGTATATAATATTCTTGGAAGAGTTAACACATTTAGAATAGCCTGCTTCGCACTGATAGTCCCTTATCTCTTTATGATTACGTAGAATAAGTTCCTATCCTATGTTTTATGCCATTGCGGTGGGAAGTAGTTTCGAATACTAAATCCAGTCTATAATAATCCGCTTCTTAGTTAAGACGTTTTGTTGTAGCTCCGTCTTTATGTTTTTTAATAAATAATACAATTTTTAAGAAGCGGTTCCTTCGACAGGAAACCTAAATTAGCGCTCTGTCATATTATGATAAATTTACATAACTTTACTTGAATCGTGGTTATATATTGTCTACTTCAATTAGCTACGCTCTATTTAATAAATGCTCGTTTAGATTGTTTCATACAATTTGAATATAATCACTAAATAAGTAAAATGTTTTCGATTGTATGTATGAATTACTCTTTAAATTTACACAATATTTTACGGTACATAATTTTGCATTCCTTGATGAACCAAAATGGCTGCCTGTTTTTTATCAGACTATTCAGGGTGTATTTGTCAGACAATGAATGGCTATTAAATATTTGAAAGAACTTTTTTCTTACATATTCAAGTACTGCAGATTTTTTTAACGCTACATAACCTAACAGTACAAGGTGATCTGCAATTATCTTTATAAAGGCAGGCTGTAGAAAACTCAATAGTATTTCTGAGACTGCCAAATTGTTTGCAATCATTTATTTAGCGTTGATAATAGCCAATAATATGTGGTGGCAGTTCAGTTGACATAACGCTTGCTTTCTAAGCAAAACGTCTATGCAGGCTTGGGTTGTAGGCCACATTATTACCAAGAAGCGTATAATAATGTTGTGCTGATTTTACTGATCATCAATAGCGGTCTTACTATATTACACTTAATTTAAAATTACTTACGTGGTTAGCCAATCTCACACAGATGTAAATAACACATATAAGATCTGCAAATATGAATGCAGCATAGAGTATAGATAAACTAAAGTCTTCTAATGATATAGTTTTGCCATAGTATAACAAACTAAAGTAAAAGAAAAATTGTGGGATTAATGTGATAAAATCAAGCGCCATATCCATTAACAACAACGCAGAGTAAGCTGTGTTAATTGCTTTTGTTACTCTGCATAGCTCTTCATATACATCTGCAATATCTCTAATATGGTTTTTCAGACAAACATCTTCACTGTTTGATGGTAAGTATATGTCTATTGCTTTGTTCAGAACTTGGAATCTTGAAGATATACAGTAAATCCAGCTTCGGCAACCAATCTCTATTCCAATTTTATAAACGTAACCAATAAATGTTACCACAGCCATTATATTAACTTCAACTGTTAACACTCTAAATGAAAATCCGCTCAATAGCACTAAGCATGTTATTTGCTCAATAATCCATATAGAAAGTATTTTCTGGAAAGCTTTATTATTTATAGTTGCCCCAAGCTGGTATATTTTTTGATCCAGGCAAGCAGTTTCTTCGTATGACTTCAGTAGCAGTTTATTATGTATTCCGTGACATGTTATTATTACGAGCATTACTATGGTCAACGTTTGCGACTTGTATGTGATAATCAACCACCAAACCGTACTTACACCTTTAGCTGAGTTTAATGTATCTGCCGTGAATAAGTTAACAATCAATGACAAAATGAAAATCACGTACGGTATGATAAGATAAAAATTAATTTTAGTTGTTGACACTGCTGTTCGATTTCCGAATGAGCCAGTAACCAGAAAGGGAGTTATGCCTATCCATTTTTGTAGCAAATATGCGGGATATAGGGCTGTGTAAATGTCACCGTAATTATATTTAGGTAACGACATTATAAAACCAACGTACTGCCCTTCAATAAGTTATGACTTGTTTACTCAACTGAGCTGAAATTCCATCTGGACTAATTGCCTACGCTCCATTTAATACTTAATCGTGGACATTATTATATTTAATTTTGTATGGCTTATTTATTATGTAGCGTAGTTTTAATATTATATTTCCTAATGGATTCTTGCGGTTTTACAATACCAACCGGCATTATAAAAGAATTGGCTTCATTTATGCAGAGTGAATTTGACAAATGATTTCTGAATTAGATATTAAGGTTTATAATAATATCTGGTATTAATTGTATTTTGCTTACAGATAACTAGTTTGGTTGTAATTGTAATTAAATATTGTACGCGTGTATTGTACCCAATGACATAACGCGCGTACAATGAGGTTATGTCTTAGCATGGGTAATTCCTGGACACGTTCTTACTATATGTTATCGTGCACCACCACTAATACTGCTGAGTTTGTGTTTACAAAGAACCCTTGTATATCGACCAATTTTGACAATTATTATAACTTTACACAAATGTTTGGCCCCAACTTTCACGTGAGTCTTCAAAGTCCGATGAAAACTTTTGACTCGTTTATGACAGGAGAAATCATGGATTTAATTATAAATGAAAGCAACAAATATGCCCACCAAAATGGAGGAGATTTACAAATAGACAAAAAAGAGCTAAAAGTTCTAATTGGAGTTTTAATTATTATGGGGTTCCACTGCCTGCCAAATATTAAGAAATACTAGTCGTCTAATGATAATTTTAGGGTACCAAGAATTGCAAATGTAATGACTTTGAAAATATTTTTAAAATTATTTCGATATTTACATCTCAACGATAACGCAACAATGCCGCAAACAAACTCGGCAGAATTTGACCGAATATATAAAGTGCAGCCGCTTGTTACTTTCTTGAATTTAAAATTTTATGAACTGTTTGGTCCTTCCTGGAATATGGCTGTTGATGAGATCATGGTAGGTTGCAAGGGACGTTCTGCTGTAAAACAGTATATGACCATGAAGCCAACTAAATGTGGCTGTAAAATCTGTGTAACTGCTGATTCATCTTCTGGTTATACGCTAAATTTCGAAGTTTATGAAGGGAAATCGAAAGAAGTTGAGGAAGGTACTTTAAGCGAACGAACAGTTCTAACGTTGGCACGAGGCTATCTGGATAAAGGATACTGCTTTTATTTTGATAATTATTTCAGTACCCTGAAATTGGCCAAAAACCTCTTGGATGCGGAAACATTTGCTTGTGGCACTTTTAGATCGAATAGGAAATATTTTCCAAAGGATCTCCTAAAACCAGATAAAGAAATGAATATTGGTTAGACAGACTACGCAACAACTGCGGATAATATAAGCGTTTGCAAGTGGAAGGATCGGGCAAAGAAGAGCGTCGTTGCCGTCAGTTCATGTCATAAGCCAACTGTGTTGACTAATGTCTCCAGAACCAACAAAAAGGATGAGAAGGAGATTATTTTGTGCCCAAAACAAATGTCAGATTATATTTTGCATATGGGGGGTGTGGATCGCGTTGACCAAAACATTTCATATTATAACATCTCCTGGAAAAGCCGAAGATGGTGGCTGAAGCTTTTCTATTATATGCCGGAATATGTTATTATAAACTCGTATATTTGCTACATAATCCAAAGGGGAGTCACAAATCAGTAGCCAATGACCCACCCGGATTTTAGAAGCCTGATGAATTGATAGGGAACTATTGTTCAAGCAAAAGACCTCTAAAACTTCCTATCACAAGAGCTAAGTTGTGTCGGTGTGGACAACTCTATTAGAAAACTGGATGTCTAGAAACATTAGCCAATTAATGGTAGGATTAGAAGATGGGCATTTTGCAGTACAAAAATCAAAGTTATACGTTCTACAGCCATGTGTAAAGAGTGCCAAGTGGCGTTATGCATTGAATGTTTCGTGCCTTTTCACGAATAACAGCTGTTTGTGATAGGACACGAAACATTCATCCATGTATGTAATAATATGCATTAAATGTGTTATAATAAAATTAGAGTTAAATAACGTTCATAAAAGTGATCATTTAATTAACCACTAAATAATCCAGTAAACTTCCAGACTTAAAGGATTACTGGTTAGTATATTGACCTCCTCAGTGTAGCCGTTAGGGCATTCGTAGATTTTTTAAACTTTTTTTTGGGTCTTCGAGACCCTGTCTAGTATATCAACAAATAAAAAATCACCATAATAAAAAGAGAAAGTTCTGCGCTTTAAAGGGTTAAGGTTGATTTCGGGTTCGGTTGCATGTAATGGGACCGGCTGTGGCTGGAACGTTTTGATTTTGTTGAGGTGGTTTTGTGTTTGCTTGTTGGTTTCTGTAGTATATTTGGTTTTTGGCGAAAACCGATTTCCAAGCGGATGGTAGTCTTTGGATGTCATCACGAGAATTTAGTTTTTTTGGGCGTTTCTCGATTTCTATAGCTTCCCTTATTATTCTTGACCCTGATCCTGACAACAAACAAACAAAGAGAAAAGTTCAATCGGCTCCAACCAGAACAAAAACCAACAAACATCAATGAAAAACCACAGTCACCGAAAGTGGTCTACAACCTGTCAAGTCACCAACTGTGGAGTTGAATCAGCTGTCTCAGTACTAGATAAAACCACAGCTGAAATTATACGCCAAGAAGTTTCTCGTGTCTTACGAACCTCCAAACCACCAAAAAAGAACATTTCACGCAAAGAAAACCAAGCTCTACAGCAACTAAGGAAGAATGAAGACATCATCATACTACCTGCAGACAAAAGCAACGAAACAGTAGTTATAGACACTACGGAATACAAACCCAGGATAAATTCTCTACTACAAGATCCAGTCTACCAGCCCATCAGCACGGATCCTACTACACACCTAGAGAAAACTACAGAAAACAAGAGGAAACGGATCCCTATCGCCGAAGACATACAACGACAGCTGATACCCAGGGAGAAATCATCCAAATTTCCGAAACTCTATGGGCTACCAAAAGTACAAGAACCAGGAGCACCTCTCAGGCCACTCAGTCTGTTTCTAGGCTAAACAGCGGTAAGTATCACGTCGTTGGCCCTTGTCTTACACACCATTTTCTTCAGATAAATAACGTTACAGCAATACCGATTAAGTTCTACTAAACATTATAAAATTATAGGAAGATTTTTATAATTATTTAACCAACAAAAGTAGTTGTATACGGATAATATTGAAAATCTACAGCAATGTATCAAGCATTACATCAGTGTAATCTCACCGGAATTATTACAAAATGTAGGAAATGGGTTTAATCATCGATTAGCTTCTTGCTAGTGATTAGCGCATCTGGAAAGAAATAAGTCGAAATATTCAAGAATGTACATATCTCGCGATATTTGGAGATGCGATTAATTCATTCGTATGATAAAGTCTTCTCGAATACTTTCGTAGCGATGCGCGTATCTCGAATGAAACAATTCGAAGTATTCAGTTATGCAGCATCACCGAAATGCTAATAATTAATTCGAATGATAAGAACTTCTCGGATTACTTTCGTTTCGTTGTTTGGCTGGTAATCGAATTATCGTTTGCGTCGGTATATAATTTGAGTAGTATTCGAAGGAATTTGTAGTTCGAGAAGATACTAAAAGATAAACTGCAAAGAATGTATTTGACTTGTTTTGTGTGATGGAGTCGCATGTGCAGCTGAGTTAGCAAAATAACTTTTCATAATTTTTTTTACGATTATTTATTTCACTTTTTCATACCTAAATTCAAAAATATTAGTTGTAAAATTTTCTAGATGGTTAATATTGAATTAAATATATGATTATCATAAATTAAATAGATAAATAATTTAAATTCAGCAATTTATGTCACTTCAAATAAACCAAAATTTCCTTATCGTAATCAGTTACGACCATTTGTGACTACGCTTATAAATGTATAAACTGCTAATGAATTGTAATAAAATAATTATAAATATTATTAATATTTAATATCTTATAATATAACACGGGAAACCTTAAAACGGCATTTATAGTTAGGTTAGTCTTACAACGTGACGAAATTTAAATAAATGCAGAACAGAATCCATTCGAAAATCGAAAAAACAATTCGAGACAAGACCGGGAGTGCCAGGGAGTCATCATTCGAAAGGCAGGATGCGAGCCATTTCTCGCATTAATTCGAATGAATATCTCGATTATTAAAATAATTCGATTATGGAAATGATTCTATTATACGCGTCACTACTTCTTGCCAAGAAATGCGCGCTGCACATTTTGAAGATCTGTTAGATCGAACAGCGTTTAACTTAAATTGTACAATTATTATTTTTAAAAAGAATAATTAGAAAATAAACCATGCACTGTATATTCCTCTTGAAACAATGTGTCACGTTGTATACCATTTACATTTCATAACAAAAAAAAGTAAGGCACGGTTGCACCCCTCCGGGTTAAGATAAACTAAGAAGATGACCGTTGAAATGTATCAAAAGGGCAACTTTCATTGACGTATTTTAGGAATTGTTAAAGAAATGCTGTATATCCAAGTTACAGAATTTCTTCCAGTTAAAATTTCCAGCAAATACAAGCCTGTTAGTATATTTTTTCATACTATTAAATCTGTTGTTTGGTATTAAGGCTATAGGAGTCATTATTAGTGATGGGCATAATGAAATGATTTTAATAATCGAGATATTCGTTCGAATGAATTTCCCGTATCTCGAGATATATGCATAATCGAATATTTCGAATGATTTCTTTCGAGATACGCTCAGCATTAGTCACTATTATACACCTCTAGTTTACCAGAAGTACGTGTAGTTGTTTAGGAACGATAGCTAAGAGGTTTTCTTCGCGTTTTCTTATTTGTACCTACCCTTCTCTTAGTAGTAGTATTTAGCGTTGAAAAAGTAGTTATTTATATTTGCGATTTTGTGGATACTATTTGAGTAAATGCAATGTACCAAAAGCGATTGTAATTGGAAATACCTACTGCTGGAAATAACGAAGTTTAAAGACTAAAGGAGTAAAAATGTCGAAGATGCAACCTTTAAGCTCAAAAATTTTTAACCAGATCTTTAAAAAATAACTACAAATTAGAGAAAAAAATATGAATAGTTTTCATATTTTAGATTCTGTTTCCTATTGAAGTTTAAATGTCTTCAAACAGATATTTAAAAAAGTTATAAATAACGACGCAATTTCTATTAAATCTATTTCTTCTATTTGAAGTCAAAAAATTTTTTTAATTAAATTCGTTTCAACAACTCAAAAACATAATACTTTGCATTACCATTAATTTTTTCATTATGAAATGTACATTTTTAAATCTATTTTTATAGCCTAATTTCTCTGTGACTCCTACACTATTAATAAGCATTTATCCGATACCTTATTTAAAGCTTGAAATCTTAAAACTATGTAAAACTTTGCAAATTATTTTCTATTCTAACTTTACACACGTAATCTTTAAAAAAAACACATCTATTATTTTGACCGCCATATTCAGGACAATGTTCGAAAAATCAAAACATCAAGAATTTAAGGAGCAACGTCTTTTCATATAATCTGTGGCATATAATTATCACAAGTATGATTATGGTCATAATTTGAGGTTTATGTAGTAATATTGATTACAAAATCGTATTTCGGTCATTAACCAGCTTTGAACGATTTCTGGTAAAACTGTTGGTAAATAAGTACAGAACAAACAGCACGTATGGTATGGCATAATAACGTTTAATTTGACTTGTTTCCACTATTTTTCTATTTCTGGGTTCCATTCCACCATCATGCGTTGCTATCAGGCAAGGACTAGGGAGGGTCAGGAACGACGTAGAAGAGGAACCGGGGGAGCGAAGAAGAACAAATGAGCTGCAGAACCGCCATCTTCGACTTATGGCAGCAAGAGACGAAGGTCGTCCTGTAACCCTTCGAACGATTTATCGCAGAATCAGAGCTTTCGGCTTGCAATCCTATCGGCCACATCTTGTGTTACCACTAACGGCTCAACACCGACAGCAACGTTTGGAGTGGTGTAGGTTACGACTGCACTGGAACCTAGAGTGGCATAGGGTGGTGTTCAGTGATGAATCCCGATTCTGTTTGGGGATGCATGATGGCCGTGTGAGGGTCAGACAACCACGTGGGGAACGTCGCAATGTTGAATTTTCTGTTGTGAGGCATGTGCACCAAACTGTGGGAATTATGGTATGGGGTGCTATAATTTATGGGAGTAGATCCCGTTTGTTATTCATCCGAGGCAATATGAACGCCCAGCGATATATGGATGAGGTGGTGGAACCGCATATTCTTCCATTTCTTCAGCAGTTGGAAGACCCACTTTTTCCCATATTGCAAGAAGCTCTGTGGACCGATTTGCAGAGGATAATGTTAATCACTTGCCATGCCACTCCGATCTCCCGATCTTTCGCCCATCGAACATGCTTGGGACATTATGGGGAGAAGACTGAGGAACTTGCTGCATCCTCCGCAGACGCTGCAAGCTCTACAGCACGAATTACAGGTTGCTTGGGACACAATACCTCATAAGGAAATCAACCATCTGCTAGAATCGATGCCACGAAGAGTGGGGGAGGGGAGTGTGTAACCAATAGGGAGGGACCAACACATTATTAATAAAAATTATGTTTATAGTTTGTTCTTTTCCTTTAAAATTTAATCAATTGCTACCTTTTAGTAGTTAAACGTTTCTGCCAAGTGTGGTCAAAAAATTCCTACCCCTCCTTGCTGTTGCGGGTTACATGTCCCTGAGTATAAATAATAAAATTTTTAATAAGCGGTTCCTTCGACAGGAAACGTAAATTAGCGCTCTGTCATATAATGATAAATGTACATAACTTTACGTGAATCGCGATTATACGAGGCTGTTTCAAATGAAATCCGGATTCCGTCTTTAACTAAGTTAAATACATTCCCTATTACCAATAATGAAAATAATGACTTAGTTCACACATTTAGGGAGGCCATGAACTGATTATTAAGTGTCCGGAAACGAAAAACACATTTAATTTCTCATTTGATAGCTATGGCGTCACTTCAAAGTTGCACCAGCGAAGAAAGGCGTTCTGTGATAAGATTTTTAACTGCAGAAGAAGTGAATCCTTCTGAAATTCATTTAAGAATGCCTAAGGTGTACGGAAGTAGCTGTTAAGCTCGTCCAAGTGTGTTTGAATGGACAAAAAAATTTAAAAGCGGCACCGAAACTGTGAAAGATGCATCACGACCAGGACAAGCAAAACCGTGTAATCACTTAAAAGAACATTAGAACTGTGCAAGAGCTCATTTTACAAAACAGACGCATAAAACTAAAAGAAATTGCTTCAAAAATTAATGTGAGTATCGGTTCTACACATAATATTGTTGAGCAGTTGAAATACCGAAAAGTTTGTGCAAGATGGGTCCCTAGGCAATTAACCCTG
Organism: Limonius californicus; assembly: GCA_014611495.1. Classification (NCBI taxonomy): domain Eukaryota; kingdom Metazoa; phylum Arthropoda; class Insecta; order Coleoptera; family Elateridae; genus Limonius; species Limonius californicus. The sequence continues at coordinate 4,874 of JABXWE010015088.1, read as the reverse complement.
AACTTAAACAAAGAAGGATTGAAGCTTGTACTGTTCTTCTGTCACGTTATGAGAAAGAGAAAGCTGCCTTTTTAAATCGTATGGTGACTGGTGATGAATCCTGGATTCACCATTTTCAGCCAGAATGTAAGCAATCATCAAGAGAATGGCGTCACTCAGTATCACCAAAACCCAAAAAATTTGAAGCTGCTCCATCGGCTGGAAAGGTAATGTTGACTGTGTTTTGGGATAAGAAAGGGGTACTTGTAGAAGATTTCATGATGAAGGGTACCACAGTCAATAGTGATTCATACTACAACCTATTAAAATATAAACTGAAGCCCAGCTATAAGGACAAAACGACTCGGATTTCTGTCAAAAGGTGTTTTGCTCCAACACTACAATGCTCGGCCGTATTGCTCGAAGACAGTAAAAAAAAAAACTTAGATTTAAAGATACTGAACATCCTCCGCATCCTTCCGATCTAGTACCAAGCGATTACCATACGTTTGAAGCCCTCGAAAGAGGTTTAGGTGGGCTGCGTTTTCCGGATGATGAGAGCGTGAAAAATGCGGTGCATGAGCGGTTTCGCACAAAACCAAAAGAATTCTTCTCCGATGGAATAGAGGCTTTGGTTGACAGATGGAAAAGGTGTATTGAGAGGCAGGGGGACTATATAGAAAAGTGATAACATTTTTTTGTCAATTCAGTTATTAAATAAACAAGTATAATCACAATCCGGATTTCATTTGAAACAGCCTCGTATGTTGTCTACTTCAATTAGCTAAGCTCTATTTAATAAACGCCCGTTTAGATTGTTTCATACAAATTGGATTTAATCACTTAATAAGTAGAATATTCTGGGTTGTATGTATAGTATATCCTTCATTATGCAGATAAGCAACATTTTACTGCTTTTGCTATCGTTAACTAATGCTAGATCTAGTAATTATTTTAAAATCATAGTTTTCTTCTGCGGCTTAAAACTTTACAACTTTACAATTAATCGCAACTCCAAAGAATTGAATTCTACGATCAGGATCACTTCCATTTAGATATTAAACTAATTTAATTTTTTATATATATTATTTTTCCTTTCTTAAATGCACCAAAACCCAAATATTTCAAAAGTCTGTGTGTGATCTAAATAGTTGTAATTAAATTAACGGAACACGTGGGCTATTTCCCCCGCTCGGATTACTAACTTCTTTTAAAAACAATCTTCTGCGAGATGCACGTTATATTCTGAAATATGGAAAAGCATGCGGTTTGACAAGTCGGTTAACTTTCTTACATATTTATGAAAAATAATAAAATATTTGCTTTGATGACTATTCAGAAATATATTCTTTACATGAATAATACTCTTGCTAAGATCGAAAGCTAATCAGTAGTCTACCATGCATAATATATAATAACTGGAAAGTAAGATCGATGTTTGTATGAAGAACTTTAATGATATTAAGAGTAAATAAAAACTCATCATTTAAACATCTCGTTCTTTGAATTTCGCCAAAAGCTGTAAATAATTTGGATGTATACTCCGTGCCATAGAACAAACTGGTTAAATCGTGAATGACCGAACAAATCGACAGGGTGGAGTGGTCAGCGCAATCTTCAGACCTGAATCTATTAGACAACTTGTGGCAAAGAATATTCAAACAGAAAACGTACCACCATCCGAATTAATTTTATAATTCATGCCTGGTTCGGTACTCCCAAGGAGGTACTGGGAAAACTTGTAAATTCCATGCCAGAAAGCTGCGAATTGGTTGTCCAGAATTGGCCAAAAAAATATTTTTAATTACTTCTTATATTTATACAATACTATAGGATATATAATTTTGTAGTTTTCAGCTTCATTTCTCGATAAACCAAAATGTCTGCTGTATTTCATTAGAGTAAATTAAAGGTCTATTTGTCAGACAATGAACGACTAATAAATATTTGAAAGAACATCGTTTAAACTTCAATTTTCTTATATTTTCAAGTGCTGCACACTCTGTTAACGCTGCATAACCTAACAGGACAAAATGATTTACATATACAGGGTGTATCAGAAATAGGTATAAATATTTAAACCAGTAACAGATTAGCTCAAGTAGAATTCAATGGTACTATTAATTTTTAAAAAATCATTAAGTTTATTTTTTTGAATAAAAAAAATAAAATAAAATTTTGCTTGAGAACTGCTGATGATACATAGAAAACGCATTTAAGCTGTAGAAGGTTATTACCTAATTCTGAAGTAAATCCAAAGTAGCAAACACGTAAAAACTTGTCTGGTTTGTGATAAATAGAATAGAAATTACTGATCTACCTAATAGTATTGGTTTGTGGCAGGTGATAAGAAATTTGTTTGCACTTCTATCTTACTCTCCTTTGCATAACATGTCTTTGAACTCAAATTTTTGTTATTATCCTGCGGTACTCCAACAATTTTGGGTCAAATTTTCAGTTATTATTTTCCCATATCTTAAGGGTCCCATTGCCAAAGAAATGCTTTTTCTAGTTTGTATATATTGTAATCTACCATCGGATTTAATATTTGCACCTATTTCTGATACACCCTGTACCTTTATAAAGGCAGGCTATAGAAAACGCAGTAGTTTTTGTGAGACTGACTAATTAATAATTATATTCCAATAATTTATTTAGCATTGGTAATAGCCAATAGTGTGTAGTGGTAGCTCAGTTATCATAGCGCTTGCTTTCTAAGCAAAACGTCGATCCTGGCTTGGGTTCGAAACCCCTTCATTACTACGCAGCATATAATATTCTTGTGTTGCAACCCAACCCAGACAATTTCCCAATTCGGTTAGCGAATGACAGATCTTAAAAATCTTCTATCTTTCTGTCGTTCAGAATGGACACGAAAGTGTAGGTCTTCTGTGTTTCTACCTTAATGTTGAGGAGAAACACGTGGCAAAGAAGAGGCCGATGCCTAATAGTGGAATGATGATGATGATGATGGATAAATATAAATTATTCTCAGAGAGACCGGTAAGTTCTTTGAAGCCTTGTGTCATGGTAACCATATACTGATCATCAAATTACGTTTCTACTTTATTACACTTAATTTAAAAATACTTACATGGTTAATCAAGGTCACACAGATGTAAATAACAGATATAAGGTCAGCAAGTATGAATGCAGCATAGAGCATAGATAAACTAAAGCCTCCTATTAATGTAAATATGCCATTGTAGTATAGCAAAACAAAGTAGAAGAAAAACTGTTCCATTAATAAGATGAAATCAACCGTCATATCCATTAGCAACGACGTAGAGTAAACTGTGTTAATTGTTTCTGTTATTCTGCATAGCTCTTCGTATACATCTGCAATATCTCTAATATGTTTTTTCATACACCTAACTTCGCTGTTTGATGGTAAGTATCTGTCCACTGTTTTGTTCAAAACTTGGAATCTTAAAGTTATACAGTATATCCAGCTTCGGCAACCAATGTCTATTCCAATTTTATAAACGTAACTAATAAATATTACCATATCCATTATATTAACTTCAACTTTTAGTACAATAAATGAAACTCCTTGCAATAGCAATAAGATTGCTATTTGTGTAGCAATACAAATAGTAAGTATTTTCTGGGTAGCTTTATTATTTATAGTTGCTCCAAGCTGGTATATTTTTTGATCTAGACAAGCAATTTTTTCGTATGACTTCAGTACCAGTTTATTATGTATTCCATGACATGTTATTATTACGAGCATTACTAGGGTCAACGTTTGCGACTGATATGTGAGAATTAACCACCAAACCGTATTTCGACCTTTAGCTGATTTTAATGTATCTACCGTGAATAAGTTAACAATCAATGACAAAATGAACACCACGTACGGTATGACGTGGTAAAGATTCATTTTAGTTGTTGACACGGCTTTGCGATTTCCGGATGAGCCAGTAAGCAGAAAAGGAGTTATGCCAATCCATTTTTGTAGAAAATATACGGGATATAGGGCCGTGTAAATGTCACCGTAATTATATTTAGGTAACGACATTATAAAACCAACGTACTGTCCTTCAATAAGTTATGACTTCTTTACTCAATTGCGCTGAAATTCCATCCGGTCTAATTGTCTACGCTCCATTTAATACTTCATCCTGAACATATTTACGTTTAATTTTGTATGTCTTATTATTTAGAGTAGTTTCAATACTACGTATAATACCTCATTGCGTCTTGCGGTTTCATAACGGCAACCACCATTATGAAAGAATTAGCTTTAATTATAGCAGACTGTTGAATTGGAGAAATGATTTTTGAATTAGATATTAGATGTAAAATAAAATCTGGAATTAATTGTATTATGTTTACAGATAACTAGTATGGTTGTAATTGTAATAAAATATTGTCATGTACGAATCAGTGCTTGTACAATGAGGTTATGCCTTAGCTGTGCGTAAATCCTGGGGACTTTTTTCTAGAATTACCCTATGGCTGTATACTGCTATGATTAGGCTTATGCTATGAGAGCTCAGTGGCTAAAAACGATAGATTTTAGGAAAAAAGTGTATAATTTCTAATCTACACTTCGTTTCATATGAAATGCACCACCCATTCAAAATAAAGCTTCGGGTTTGAAACTCTTTGCTAAAATAATGTTTCATTATTGCGTATGAAACGATCGGCTTTTCATAAAAAAAGGTTAACAATTATAAGAAATAATAAAAAGTACGATATCGACGAACCTACCTACAGCCGTCATTTGCCCTTAATGTCGTTACGTTGCTGATTCCAATGCTACCGCCACCACCAAGCAAGCCTAACAGTTTGTGATGTGCAGTTAAAGGGAGCCGTTGGAATAGACGGTAGGATCGCAGTCCAAAAAAAAAGAGATTCTTCTGTAAATTGTTGCCATTGACACGCGGCGG
>JABXWE010015086.1:0-34236 GCA_014611495.1 Limonius californicus | reverse complement strand
TTTTAATTGCAACTCCACGCACATTAACTAACGCGAAAATGACTGTGTTTTGTATTTAATTATACTGAAATTAACACAACGCCGGAATGTTAAAGAAAATTACTTTTGCTTTTAAATGAAAAGGCCAGCCAGGGGTTAGCTCGGTATTGCTGCAAGACAGGGGAACAGTCAGGGTTGGACTTAAATTGCTCAGGAACATTTAGACTATTATCGTTTTTCGAAACTAGTAACAACTTTGGTTCATTTTTACGTTAAGGTTGTAAAATTTCGAGAGTTACTAAAGATTTAGAGGGTGGAAATTTATTAAGGTCCATTCGTGCCGAACACCGTTAAATACAGAGTGAATTGACTTAATAAAAATAATATTTAATTTTATTAGAATATCCACATTTACTAATTATTTTCAAATTGACGTCGTAGATATCTATAAAATAACCAATTAAACCAGTTTAAAACAAATTTTCGAAAATTAAAGTATTATCCAACTCGGTTATAACGATGCTTTCGAGACGTACACCTACACAACATTCGCTCTTTATACCTGTTAAACGGAAAATGCAGAAAATTTAAAATACTTTGTTTATTAGGTAGAGATACATTGTCACACTTAAAAAATATTAAAATACTCAGAATAACCATTATCCAATACACAAAGATGTAAAAACCCACTTAGATATACACACATACATGTTAATTTTGGCATTTTAGCCCCTTTCTTTCAAATAGCATGGATCGTTAGTTGTTTTTGGTACATATAAGCTTACATCGTTGAGATAACGTGGTATGTCATAAAGTTAAAGATTAGCTTTTGCAAAATGAATTTCAATTGTTGACTTGATAAAGGACTTATCTCTAGAGGTATTGCTCAACCAAACTACTTTAGTTAATTCGAATTCCTACTGAAGATGGCTGCTTCGTTGCCGCGAAATACATCTTTATGTGTTCTAAATAACGTGGTAGATAGACGATTATCAAAGTTTAGATAAATACCGGTATGACATCCAAGAAGGGAAGTTCCACAAACTTGTTCTAATTACCAAGAAGTGTCTTTGAGTAAAAGTTTGTGTAGAAGTACATATTCAGACCTACATACTAGAAATGCTTATAATATTTATCCTTTGTTCGTGTTTGCGGAAATAATAATAATTTGTATAGCCGTGGCGGAACCGGGTGTCATAATTTTCAAGTTGCGGTAGGGCTTCTGATTTGACCTAACATCTACCACCGTAGTGATAGCCGGGACCGACAGCTTTGACGTGCCCTCCGAAGCATGGCGAGAAGGGTGATCGTTATAAGCTCGAAACATCTGCAAACAATTGGAGTCCAATAAAGTTGGACTTCAATTGTTGGCTTGGTGAAGGACTTATCTTTAGAGGTATTCCTCAGCAGAGTTACTTTAGATAGTTCAAGTTCCTACTAAAGATGGCAGCTTAGTTGTCGAAATACGTATTTATATGTTCTAAGGGGTTTTCCAAAGTTCACCCCATGTAACATACCTAAGTCCGGTATACTTCCTCTTGTTTGTTCCAATCTTGTCTCTCTCATTCCTACCTTAGATATTTTGATTGTTTATATTTCATTCGACGTAAGTCATAATTTTTCTGCTAATTGCGAAAACTGCTACTCGTTAAAATCTTTTTGAATATGTTTGGTATCTTTTTGTTTTTCAGAAAACGGCATAAAATTGAAAGGATTCATGATCTTGGAGTTTGTTTCAAATGTTTAAATATACAGGAATACACGTCCTTGTTTAACCCCATGATACTGCATAAATCTTGTTCATTTCAACTTGGTGTGTTCCATTCGCGTCTCCCTCATTGCATCTTCTATACTTCAGCCACTTAACGTACTTCTAAAACTCATGTTTGGGCGACATGCAAGTTGAATTAAATTCCTGGTAATAGTCGCAATTCTTCTCTAATGCCCATTAAGGAGTTTTGTAAACGTTTAGTGCATTTTGTTCAAAAAATGCATTCGCACAACGGCATAAAACTGATTCAAGCATTGTTAGTTATAAAACATCACTTTTTTGAAAATTACAGCAGTTGTTTCCCCCTACCATATCATATAAACGCTTTTCGTTTAATCTTCGTTTGTTCGATTCTTGCTTCTCTTATTGGATCTTGCACACTTCAGCTATTTAATGTATATCTAGAACTGAAAGGGCTACTAAACTGACTCAAAATAGACCAAAATTAGTGTTTCCTAGCACCGTAGCTATGTTAAAGACGACCTTTGCATTTGATATTTTCAGTATCTAGTAAACAACATATCCAAGAAACAAACATGGTGATAAAATTATCAAAAAAAGCATAAATACTTGTGATAAAAAATTGCCAAAAGTAGTCCAAAAATACAGTAAAATCAATCTACGTTACGACATATTTGTGGAATTAATTTAGTGAAATTTGTCACCTTATTACAAAGTACCATTCTTTAAAAACATAATGTTCACAACCCCAATCTGAAGATTTATCTGATTTTCTCACAATCAGAAGAATTCCAAGACTCTGTTGTCAATTTACTTTATCGTATATTACACGTATTGTCTTTTAGATTGGATGCCGTTCGCCTTCCAGCGTTCAAGTAAGCCCCGCGACAGACAGAGAAACAAATACAATGGTTTGTCGATGTAAAAAGTATCTTTTAATTGTTGGTAGCCAGATGGTTCTAGGATCTCCTTAAGTTTATGCTGTCTTCAAGTTCAACTAGATTTCTGACCATCGTCGCTCTAGCGCCCCCTAAACATGTTTCAAAAACCCTTCTGCTTTGTTGATCTTAAAATAACATGCTGACAAAACGATGTAAATCTGAATTATGACTGAGATGTCCTGAGCTTAACATATCAATGGATTTGAAAATCGCTGAAGTCCAAACGTGTGGCCTTGTTTAATTCCATCGTATCACATAAGGACATTTCATTTTCTCTTGGTTGGTTCCATTCGTGTTTCTGTTATTGCTAACGCACATCCGCAACTTACGTTTATGTGGTCTGCAAGTCCTATTCAATTTCTGCCAATTACCGTAATTCCGATCTACGATGATTGTCTTTCTATTTAAAAAACGTGGCGGCATAACCCCCAAATGTTCTAATGATTTAAGGCCGTAAGATATCAGTTCGATTGAAAACTGTAGAACTTAAAATTTGCGGTCTAGGACGTTTTGGCGCGGCCGGTTTGGCGCGGCCGATTTTGCGCGGCCGGTTTGGCGCAGGAACGATTTGGCGCAGGGACGGTTTGGCGCAGGGACGGTTTGGCGCAGGGACGGTTTGGCGCAGAGACGGTTTGGCGCAGACACAGTTTGGCGCAGGGACGGTTTGGCGCAGGGACGTTTTGGCGCAAATATATCTTAAAATAGTTTATTCTATAACAGTTTTGTGTTGTTAATAAAATTACTGAATTATTCAGTTGTATTAATAAATCCAATTGATGAAACAGCTGATTTATTATAAATATCTTCACCAAAAGCATTCTAGAATATCTTTTATGCAACAATATTGTTGTATTTATGTTATTCAGTCAAAAAATTACTATTTGCCAAACCTCTGCACTAACCCAAGTAGCACATAACATTTATAAAACATTATAAACAAATATTAGAAAAAGATAAAATGTGGCGCTTTTTGTTCTTAAATAAATATTTTCAGTAAATATTTTCTAAATATTTTGTGCAAGATTTATAAAAGATTATCTCTTAATGTCCCTGCGCCAAACCGTCCCTGCGCCAAATCGTCCCTGCGCCAAACCGTCCCTGCGCCAAAACGTCCCTGTGCCAAACCGTCCCTGCGCCAAACCGTCCCTGCGCCAAACCGTCCCTGCGCCAAACCGTCCCTGCGCCAAACCGGCCGCGCCAAACCGGCCGCGCCAAAACGTCCGGTCCCGTTGATAATGTATGTTCGAGGTTGTATGTTATTTATTTTACGTCAATATCCTGGAATATCCTAATAACTGATACTAGGTCAAATATTAAAAAATGTTTAGTAGTTGTAAAATAAAAATCACACATAAATCATCTTCAAGGTCAACAATAAAATATCTCATCTTCTATTTTTACGGAGACTTTAACTTCAAACCATTTTTAAAGGAAAATTAACTACATTTCTACAGCCGAATGCGAAATTACTCAAATAACTAACTTTCCCAGTGGCAAAGGAAGAACATATTTTGTTTGAATTTTTTCATAATTTTCCTTTGGAAATTTTAATAATTTCAACCGACAACTGCTGTTCGAATGTACAAGAAACTCCAGTAAAACTTTGGAGATTTCAAGGCTCGGTTAGAACAGAATCCCATGACTTTGCATCTTCATTTGAATGAAAGTTTTATTTTAATTGCCGTTCTTAAGCCGATTACTATATTATTATTTCTCGAATACAGTTTTGGTGGACTTTTTTGTTATCATGGAGAAATGCTGATTAATGTTTTGTCTGCGGGCTGGGCCGTGTACTTTTCCTGAGAATTTCTTGCCTTTGAAGGGAGTCCCACGTGTTAAATTGTTCTAGAATTCTTGCAACATATTTCGTAATGTGTTGAAATTTTTTCGGCCGATGCATATAGGCATTGCGTTTTCTCTTCAGTCGGATTTAACATGTCGTTCGACCCGGTTGCTTGCTATAAGCACTGTAATCAAGTACTGCAGGGGCGGTTTCGGTTTTCGATGGGTGTCCATCGCGTGAATTTTCGTATCGCTGTTATCACCGTGGGGCGAACAGAACCATCGACAAGTGTCGGATTTAAAGAAACACTCTAGAATTTTAACCCTTGGAAGGGAATTTCTTGTTCCTCTGATTGTGCCGCTGGACTTGGAAGTTTGCATATTTCGTTTCGAAATTTCCCGTTTTCCCGAAGAACGTCTTTGCGATTGCTGGTGCAATCGTGATGCCAGCCTTCAGTCACGTAACTGTGAATTTTTGTCTGCCTCTACAAGACCTAAAAAGACCCCAAAATTGTTCCTGCCTCTCTCTCTCCTCCCTACCGAAGAAAATCAAGGTAAAACAAATTATTGATTGTGTTGTGAAAACTTGTTTCGGGTTTCATTTTCAAGTTTCAAGTGCTGAACCTTTTTTTTATGCAACGTAACTCGACCTTCAGTCGCCAGTAGTCATTTTCTTTTTTTTTTGTTAACTGTAAAGTGGAATCATAAATTGTATTTTTTTGTAAACTCAGACGCCACTGGCTGCGTAGATCTGTTCTAAGAAAGTAAATATCGCAAGCCACTGGCGGCAAGCCTTTTTCTTGATCGAACGTTCCAAGTACTCTTGTATTAAACCATAATTATTACCATTTTGAAAATAATCTGTGTTTTTGTATTATGTGTCACCAATTTCAAATAATAGAGCTATATTTGTCTTAAAATTCACCTTATCTTTTATTTCTGTGTATTTTAATTGTACTGTGTGCATGAACTTTGCATGAGGCACAATACAGGTGAGTTCGATTCCCGTAACCTGCTGGTTTCTCGGCCTTCTACGAGAACCTACAATCAGCTGTGATCTGGAAGGCGGCACCCGCTAATTTTTGACCTACTCTGTACACAACCAGGAAGATTTCCTCCCGTAAGCGATTTCCGTGAACCACGCCTCTTCCTCTGAGCTAAGCCGAAGGCCTTTTTCCATCTTTCTTGTTGTGCGTCGACGAAAAAGCACGTTTGGCCCGTAATACCCATGTCATTAAGAATTTTCAAAAATTTGTGGAACACTGCATGCATTTTTCGAAAACTCTAATTAAACCAGTGCGACTAATGCGTAGCCTTTCGACAGAAGTCAAAAATAATACATCATTTATATCGATGGCAGACGATTAGTCCTCGTAAAAGAAAATCAAAGAATAATTACGCAACAGGTGAAGTTCTTTTGTTGGGCACCTCCTCCGGTAGCAACGGCCGGAGCCTTCCTCACAATTGTATGGGCATAATTATCTAGAAATGGCGGAGGTATTCGGTAGATCGTTGTCTGACACAACCCTCATAAATTAGTTACTCAGCAGCTAACAGGTAGCCGAGAAGGGGGTTCTTTGGCTCACACAAACGCAATATATCAGAGGCGTCCTAATTTAGGAAGCATTTTTTCTTGATAAGGCTCTAATTGGAGGAAACGTAGGCGTTAACACTAAAATTCCAGCTTTGGGCCTTGGATTCCTTTTTGGGGATAAGAACAGTTGGAGGTAAATTAAAGCAACGATACTCATCTTCAGCTATTAAAGGTAACTAAATTGGGATTGGGAATGAAATTCAATTTTCTACAGAAATGAGAATGTTGATTGTATCGTGAAATGTGCTAGAAGTCGAGAACTGACGCAAGCATACATCAATATCCGGCGAGCATCCTCCAAAATTTCCAAATTTATATAATAAAAAGTTTTCCGATTTAGGAATTGCTCGAGTGGAGCATTTTAAATATAGTTAAAATTTATGAAAGATAACTGAAACGGTTCGCTTGATCTTTTCCATACTTAAACTATATCCGCATATTTACGACAGTATACAGGGTGTGCCAAATTCAAAGCTTATCTTTGGAATTTAGGAAACGGTAAGAGACTCTCATCATCATTGACAGCCTTTTTCGTCCCACTGCTGGGCACCGGCCACTTCCCAATCACGTGTTCCTCCTCACCGGTGTTCCACCAGGGACCTACAGTTTAGCGTCGAATTCAAACGCCACAAATTCCAGAGAATAGTTGCTAACGAAATTGGTTAATTGTGTGTGGTGTTACAAGATTTCGAATCCAAGAGATGGTTAAATATCAAAAATGATGCTATTATGTTTTCCAAACAACCCAAACTCTACCAGTCGTAATGAAGAAGTGGTAGATCGATTTAGATTCTCCAACTGCCTGTTTTTGCAAAATATGCCAGTCTTTAAATTTCAAGTGGTGTTTGTATTATAAAAACATAAATATTTATGTAAAGTGTGACCCTGAAATCGAGGTTTGTTACAATTGACGGTCAGAACGTAATCGTTAACTTGAAAATACAAATTCAGTCAAATGTAAGGTGTCGAAATGTGTGGCTTACAAGTAATCAGTGAAATCTACACTTCTACTAATAATACGAGAGCTCCACTTCAGACAAATTTAGGAAAACTAGAGCACATTCACTCTCATCATAATCGACTTTCAATACATTTTCCTTATTTATTTGATATAAAAAATTTGAAGTGAATTTTCATCCTTATACCAAAGACTATACTCCTAGGAGTATAGTCTTTGCTTATACACATTCAACATCAAACACAATTTTCTTACACTTTCGGTTTTGCTGAAAACGTATCTAAATGGTTACATAAAATAGAACACGCTGTATTTTTTACACTTTGCACAAAATTCTGTGTTTAAAATCGTAATTCAATTGTATATTATACTTATACTTCAACATATAATAAGTTCTTTAGTACATCAATTGATGACAATTTCGAAATTTCAAAAATGCATTAAGTAACTGAATTCTGAAAAATTTTCATTTGGAAACCTATTTCTGGAAACTTTATTAAGGCGTTTCTTCTTTAGATTTAAACACACCCTGCTTGGGGTGCGATAATTTAAAAAAAATTTGAAAATCTATCTATTTGAATATTTACGACGAAACAACTCTTGAAAAAAGCGAATTAATTCTGAACATGTGTTCTCCTGAATGATCGAACATGAACTTGCGTAACAGTAACCACCGTTACATCAAAGGCAGCATCGAAATTTAACGGTTAATGGGTAAATGGATAAGTTAATGGTTCCGATATTAATCGTCGAGCAATTTTTTTTCGGCCACAACAGTTGGAATGGATGTTAGAAGATGCAATAGAGTGAAGGAAGAAGATCGGTGACTATCCTCGGGAGTGCACGTCCATTTCAAAACAAAGAGAATTTACTGGTTCGAGAACTGGAATTGTGGCAAGAAGTGGTATTTCTTGTGCTCAGAATGTTATTTTTATGTCGCAAAAATTCCATCCAGTAGGCGGATAGCGCGTCATAACTCTCTAAACCGACAGCCGTCCGTCCATAGATCCGAGAAGAAGCGTTCAACTCGCCATCATCGCTCATGTCATCAAGTAGAGTCGCATTCCACGTCTCTTTACCTGTTCCTTTTTTGCGCCGGGCACTTTTTGTGGGCGTCTACTGTCTTAACAGCGCGCGGCTCATTTTTGGAAAAGGCGACAAGGTCCGCTCTTCACTATCGACTTGTAGCTGCCGACTAGAGACAAATTTATCGTCCTGTCCGACCGTAAGTTATGCGGCGGACACCGGAGATGGGAACCTCTCCCACACACCAGCTCAAAAAATGTTACACAATAAGGCCTCTTAAGTCTTTTCTCATTAACGCCGGTTCCGATATGTACACTTCGCTCGCTCCTCTAAGCGCCCCCGCCAACAAATATGCCGTACAGGTATTTATACACTTCGTTTCAAACCTTTAGACTTAACGCTCTTGAAATTCGATACTCTTTCCCGCAATGAATTGAAAAAAAAAATCAGGCAAGGGCAGGTTTACTACTGAAGATAAATGTTGAAAAAAATTGAATCAATGTTGTGACTGGCTCAATCATGATCCCATTTCAAGTACATTAATTTTTAAATATTACACATTTAAGACGCCGCAAACTGAACTAAACCAAAATTTTAATAAAGCAAATAATTTTAAAATGTTGCAATTAAAAAGCTGAAACTTTCAAAGTAAGTCAAAGTTAATATGAAATTGATGAAACCCCGAAATTTTGCCATACAAAATCTACAGATTTTTAAAAATTTTGAATATCTTGCTGGAAAAGTTTATCGGCCTATTTACACAATTAAATGGAGAAATAGTTGTCTTATGATGATTTTCCAAATAAAAACAAACATATTTCATTTTCAATCATCAAAGGTTGCACAGAAAATGGGTTAGTTTTGAAGAAGATCCTACAAAGCTAACCTAGAAATGTACAGTTACAGCTAGGGTGCGCAATTATATGCATTTAACATTCTCTAAATATTTATGCATTTATAGCTCACAAAGGTATTAAACGTGCAATCTCCACAGGCACATAAAACGAATTACTGCAGAAAGATACACCTAAGCATTTATAAAATAATTTTTAACAATAGTGGTGGAAAATAATACTAGAATTAAAAAATAAGCAGGAAAATGTAAAATACATGAAATATGAGCATTTGCTAATTAACAAATTTACTCTAAACACGACAAACACAAAAATATAGTAAATTAATAAACTTTTTATCATAATTCAAAATAAGCAAGTGCTTATCGATATAAAGCTCTGTCTTTATACTAAAATATACACGCGTTTGGGGAGTTTTCCAGCAAGAAAGAAAGTAAATAAAATACTAGTTCACTCAGCTGAGTGTATAACAAAAGAAACCTTTAATACTTCCCTTACGCAGCGGTGTGGAGGCTAAATCTGGGGAACTAGACAACCATATTGTAAGTTCCGTCATAGTTTGTAAAATACGCTAAACATATCCTCTTCTTCTTTGTCGTCAATCCTTGGACTTCAACTATCTGTTGATGGGAAAAGCAGTGGATCTGAGTTGTGGCAGCTGACGTGCTGGCATATCCCGGTGAGTACCTGCGAGCTATTGGGGTTGTCGTAGATTCCAGTACACCACATTCATGTTTATACAATCAGTTTTGCGATTAGTGAAACTAATAGAAGGAACTAATCGGACTGTGACAGCCGACATTTCGCCCTCGAAGCAAACCCCTGGAAAGTATACCCCATCCTCCATCCTCCGTCTTCCTGTCGCACTTTTTTCTCCTATTCTTCTTTCTAGTATGGTTCTTAACATTGCCTCGTGTCTTATGAAGTTCCCCATTAGTCTATTTGTTCTGTTCTGTGTTTGTATCCACAGGCTTCTTCCTTCTTGCATCCTTCGTAACACTTCTGCATTTGCTTTCAATATCCTTCTGTAACCCTGTGGCCGTACAATGCTGTACTCCGGACATATGTTTTAATTAGTTAAATTCTTCTTTCTAGTTTGCTGCTGTTTGATGTCAACAGATGTTTCACTGTATTAAAGACCTTTCCTGCTAGTTGACTTTTGATACTTATGTTTCGTGTACATATTCCATATCATGTTATAATGCTCATCTCTGCCACGTGTTCCTCCTCATCCCTAAGGTGGAAACTACAGTTTAACGTCGAATCCGAACGACAGAAATTTCAGAGAAGGTTTTTAGCATTAAGATCCCACGGTTGCAAGCCGAAATGGGAAATTGTGCGTGGGGGGTTGCACACAAGATTTTTATAAACCTGCATAGTTATGCTTAGGTTTCGAACCCAAGGCAGAATCGACGTTTTACTCAGAAAGCGAGCGCTCGAACAACTGCGCTACCACCACACTAGAAATTCCCTTCCTTCTTCTTATTTCATTTTTTATTTTTTTCCAGGCTGTCATGCCCACGTTTCCCACATATCAGTACTTTGTTTTCGATTTTTTTTGTTCCATTTTATAATGTCATCTCCGTAACGCAGCATCTCGACCTCTTCACCTTGCATTATTAACTCTATGTTCAATCTTCCTTTTACATCATTCTCTTCTTATATATATTGAACAGAGCACAACCTTGTCTCACTCCCTTCCTGATATTAGCTGTTGGCTGAGTTCGTTCACATTTAATTATTGCTGTCTGGTTCTTATGTAAGTTGTCAATTGCTTTTCTCTCTTTGTGCTTTATTCCAATTGCTTTTAGTATCTGGTACATCTTATGACAGTCTACATTGTCGAAAGGTTTTTCTAGATCGATGAACGCAATATACGTTTGTTTGTCTTTCCTAATTAATTTCTTCTACGGTTAGCCTCATCGCTAATATGGCGTCTCTTGTTCCCGTTCCTTTTCTGGATTTGGTCTTCTTTCAGATTTTCCTCTACTTTTTGTTCAATCCTTCTAAATTAAATAATTCGGGTGAGTATTTTCGATGTATATGAGGTCAGCCTGATTGTTCTGTAACTTTCACACTGATATGAACTACCTTCTTAGATGTAGATATCATACTTTTTTTGTGAAATTGCTGGTAATTCTTCTGTTTAATAAATATTCGCAATTAGTTCAAAGAGGTTCTGTAGAGTATGTTTGCCTAAGCACGTTATAATTTCGTCTGATATTTAATCTATTCCAGAGGGTTTCTTTTTCTTTTAGATCTTGCACTGCTTTGTCAAATTTTGATCTTAGTATCACGTCTCCTTCTTCTTCTTCATCAACCTGCTCCAATTCTTCAGTAGTCTATAGGGTTTCAATCTGGCAAACTAAACGGCCAAACATTTAAAACTATACGAAATGAAATAGAGTAGCCATATTTGCTGAAACTTAGAGAATATTTTAAGTATGTCCTAAGAAGCAGTCCAGATAAAATTATTACAGCACTATGCATTGTTGTGGCAATTTCATTCATTCTAAAAGTACTTGTAATATACCGTAATTGCGTCAGGCTTGAATATTTAATCTCACCGCAATTACATCTGTACGGCTATGACATGAAGGCGTAATAATTTTCCGACACAGCAATTAATACTTGTTATTGAATGTAGAAATTAGCAGAAGCATGAAAACTTGTGCCGCAGACTATACACGCAAACACTCGACGGGGTTTCTCGCCCCTGTAGGCTAATTAGGAGAGCTAACTGAGCTACATCGGGCTCCTTACGGAGCTCGTAAAGCCTACAGGTCTTCGTTATTGGCACCTGAGGAATGTCGTCTCCTCTTCGACAAACGAATTTGATAAAGAACGCCTGGTAAATTCGTTTAGATAAATCCGGATAAATAGCCCCGCGGTCCACGAACGGAGAAATCGACTCGGGAGCGATTAAATTATAAAACAAATTTATAAATTAGCCCGTCCTGTAGGACGCGGCGAAAACAGCAGAAAAAGACGCATAGCTGTGTACAAAGCGATATATTACTAAATGTAATTAATACCCGTTAATGGCGTCCACAAATCCAACTAATATTCGAAAAGTCGCTTAATTAGCGCAAATGAGGTACATAAGCGCGGCGAATCTTCTTTAATATATAAAAATAATTAATTCCAGATAAGTTTTAAATTAGATTGTTCGCTAAACAAACACATTTAGGAACAAAAGCCCATAAGCTTGACGAGAAGAGAAGGAAGAGCGGAAGAAAAAAACGACGTGGCCAGTTCTAATTTATGTCTAATTGCGGACAACTGCTGCGAAGCGCTTTTGCTAGCCATTAGTTCAAATCACCTGTAAATTTAAATTTCTTTCGATTAAAACCGGTAACCATTAATTGCGGCGAGGTAAATTTAGTGTTTCAATAATTAAATTTCTACTAATTTACTGTGATTGCGTTAAAGAATATTGTATTTGAAACCAATTCGTTACGTTGTTTGCTCTTCATTATGGCCAGATATACTGCTTAATTAGCCTTTTTAATTGTTTTTAGATATGTATCGAAAATCAGTCTTGCGTTATGAATGGAAATTGTATCATTTAGAACATTGGCTTCATGTTTGCTTTTAATACAACAACCAATAAAATTAATTATGAATTTATAATCTCGTTATGTTTAGTGCGTAACGTTTAGTTTACATTATTTAATAGAGCTTAAGTTTCGTAATTTAATTGACTAATTTGAATAAAACATTTTATTGACTTGCCTTCAAAACTAAATTTGAGGTAATTAACAGTCAATTAGTTTACTAAAAATCTTTTGCTGACATTTAAATAAATGTAGATAGTTTTATTTCAAAAATAGTTATCTATAGCCAAAATTAGACATTTCAGTGTATTAAATTATAAATTAAATACACAAAATTGTATTATTAACGTAGTAATTTCTGGTTTAACCGTAGGAAAAATTGTAGCTGTCGGTAGTAATTTTCATTCCTGAAGTTTATAGTTTATAAAAATGTACACTTTAAAGTAAACTTTCCAGGTTCATGTTAGAAATTAGTAGTACAAAAGTAGACAATTACACAATTTGATATTTCTAGTTCAAAATTCATAAAGTTTCCTTGTCATATGCCTGGATTAAAAGAAAAGACATTTCTAAATTAAAATTAAAATTTCTAGTTTCTAAAGCAAACATTCTTTCTTAAATATTATTTTAAGTTTAAAGGAATAAATGTCTGTTTTCCAGAATGTTAAATTTATATTAGAAATTGCTACTTACAAAACAGCAATTTAAAATTTTAATTCTAAACTTTCCAATTTACAAACTTTACGTTTACTCTAGCAATGTAGAAGGGTATGGCCACTTACGAAATATCTAGATTAAAACAGTAAAACAGGAAAAACATTGGAAATTTCTAGAAGTGTAGAGGTCCAATTTTTAAGTTTAAAACTTTCCACCTTCATAAGCGATACTGAATGCACTAGTTGTTTTAACCAAAGTTTTATTCCAGAAATTTCTAATTTAGGGGATATAAATTTCTAAGTTGGTTCAAGTAATATTTAGTAAAGTAGAACTACTTGCAGAAGTAAAAATTCGTGCCTTAATCAAGAATTCTCTACTCTAGACCAATATAAGTCATATGGAATATTGCATACAATTTATTATAAGTAAGAATTTTAGATTGAATCAAGCAATACCAAATTATAAGCAGGAAGCGCTATTTTGTAACGGAAAATTGAATAACGTTGTCTTTTCCATTAGAAGTATCTACTATTTAAGCCATACTGAAAATGTATATCACTAGCGTAGAAATTCCTTACCCAAAATTGTACATTAAAAGTAGAAACCGAAAATTTCTAAAGCAGAAATTTATAATTCCAAAATAAATGTTTCTATCTGCCAGAGATTTAGGCTACAATCGGAAATTTTTGTAGTATTTTCTAAAGTACATTTCTTTTATACTTTAATAGCAGTCGTTGCTTATTTTAGAACTAACAAATTTAAATTAGAAAGTATAATTTTTTGAGTGAGACTTGAAGTTTCTATGTACAAACCTGAAACATTTTCTTGCTAAAGTAGAATTTAAAACTCATAATTTTAGTGCAAGTTCATAGCTCAAAAAGCGTTTCTACACCCAGATAAAACCCAAAAATTTCAATCTAAAAATAAAAATTGGATATAAAAAATTTAAATCTTTAGTTCCAAAAGCAGATATGTCTTGTTACAAAAATGTCTATATTTAAAGTAATAACTGCTTTTCAACGTAAAAATTCTAAAATAGAAATTATACTTCTGTAATCTATAAATTTCTAGTTGAAATGTATTCAAAGGTAGGAACATAAAATGCTGAGCGAATTAGAAATATACCAAAACTTTATTTCTCAGATTTCTTTTCCGCCATAGCCGTTGAGAATAATCGTGCCTTTGAAATACTGAAAAGCACTCACCGTTGAACCAAGTAGTGCTAACAGATCGTATATTGACTTCTACGTGCATGTCGAGAGAGGTGTTTGAATATTTGGAAAGCGGCCATAAGTCGAACCGGAGAAAATCGAGGTAGCTCCAGATGCTTTCCATTAGATGGACAGCAGTGACAACACACTGTGACCCAACACTTTATTTTGTAAGAGGTTTGAAGGTTTATGTTTCGGCATCATTAATGAAAATATTCGCAACATTATGACCCATTAGGAGATAATTGCTCTATAAACTCCCGAAAGTAGCTTTTTATTTAGGAATATCTGAGAGGAAGTAGTAAAATGGTGGATACACCCAAATTTTAATGGCTCCTCTGGGCCTGATAGTTGTTAACTTAGTAGACGTGTTATACGAACTGTAAAATGAACTACTTATCGGTGTTGCTTCTAATAAGCTGTTAAATTTAAATGGAGAATAGTGCTGGGTATTAAGATCAAAAGATTTTAGCTTACTTAGGAAACGGGCAAAAATTGCAGATATGTAGGTCACCTAATTAAATTTTTATTTAATTGTAATTATAAATTAAAGGGCCCTAATGCAGCGTTAAAATTTATGTAACAGAGGGTTGGCCATGATTTCCCTTGGCATCAAATCCTTCCCCAAGAGCAATCTATAAATATTTCACATGGCTTTTAGTTCCATGAGTCACCATAAAAAAACACAACTTATGTTGAACATAATTTCCCATTCCATTTTCCGCTCTATTTATTTAGCACCTCCTCCATAGTTTAATGCAAATTTGGAACTTCCATCGACGTAACATATTGCAGTTATTAAACAAACATAAAATCCGATTCCGATAGTTATCTGTTGCAAGTTACTTAAAACAGCAGCAAAAAAGTAGCGCTCTGAGTAATAAAAAAAATGTCATTAGATTAGAACACCTGGTAGGTGTTTTACGATTCTTCGAGCCGTCAGGTTCTTGTTATTCGATATTGTGAAGAGTTTTATTCGTTTGTTGTACAGAACTGTAGGTAACTAATTATATTGCGAAAGAAATATGAGACACTTTATTTTTTATGGGAAAACTCTTTGGAAAATATCCAGGACCGGGATTCGTCACAGATATATCAGCCTATTTAAATCAAACAGAAATATTTAAAAAAGTTATAAGTTACCCTACATTTTTGTTAATGTATATTTTAGAGGTACCTCGTAATTACCAAAAATGAAAATTTTCCTTTAACCGTACCTGCTCTAAAGTTTTCCTTCAGGATTAAGCTATGACGTCAGAATAAAACGAATCGACAAACAATTTCCGTTCCTCGCGAAATTCTATCCCACACGCAAAATCGCGCGGCGCGGCGGTGAACTCTCGCAATTCGTTATCATCAACCCTCGTCAACCCCGGAGCAGCGTCAGTGGCGGCCGTGACCGTGGATGACACGTGCCGGCTGGGGGCGGCCTTGACCCCAGCAACCCAGACCTCGACCGATCGATGCAGCTCCGTATGTTTCCGCACGGAGTTGTACTACTAACACCGCTTTCCCGCTTCGTCGGCCGGAAAATGGGGTGGTTGCATCATTTTCCGGTTGCCGTTGGTTCTGTTTGATTTAAAGGGTTCAATCGGACGTTTATTCGACAACATGCGGAGTTAATTGGATGGCACTGAGCGTTTTAGGTTTGTTTTGGTGTGGAGGTGGTGGTTTTAGGTAAACGAAAACAGTTTTTGATTTTGAATGTGTTATGACGTTTAAGGGAAAATATTTTAAAATTATAGGGTTAAGGTGTAGTGGTGAAATTTTCAATAGAATTATGGATGTTCGGCAATTTTAATTAAAAATTTACTTATACGTTTTGGGGTCCTAAAAAATTTGTAGGTTATTCTTCGTATTCCATAAGAAGGTATGAACTTTCTCTAATTTGCAAAGTTTTATGTGTCCTTTGGCATGAACAATTCTGTGCCGTAAGTGTTAATTATTTAAACATTCACATTAAACAAATTGAGATAATTAGCAGCAACTAGTGACATAGGGGGGTCTTGGGCTAGAGGTCAGCCCGTTAGATTTCAATGCTGAAGGTCTGAGGTTCAGTTCTCAGTACCGAAACATGGGATTTTTAACGATTGTTCTCCACGCAAGACAGTTGCAAACCAGCCAGGTATTCTGCCCAGTAAAATCTTGTGTGTTTACTGCGGTTCGGAGTCCAACACAGGCATGTAGAGAAGATCGCTACATCTCGTAAGGGACAAAGCACTCAAATAAAATGAAATTACAGAGCAGTTTTTAGAGTTTTAAGTGGAAGCGATAAATATAGATACAACATTACCCAATTTAACTTACTCTTACATACACTTCTTATCTGTTTCAGTTGTAATTTAAATTATGTTCATTTTAAATATAGCAATGATTACAAAATTATTTCTTTTTCTATGGTCTTGCAGCCCATCCTGTCTGTAAATTTCCTTAGAAGTACTATTCTCCAGAAATTAGTCTCTACATCTGTACAAAATTTAATCTTTCTAACTGGGAAAATAATTAATATTAAAATGATTCCAATCCCCTTCTCCATTTTGATATATCTCATTGCTCCTTCTACCTTAATTTCTGTTAGAAGTAGACATCAGTGAAAGAGATCCTCGTTTGTTGTAAAAAGGAAAGGCAAGAAGAAATTCTTGCCTTCGCTATCTCAGAATCCATACTTTCTTACAGGGAATGATACCCTTTAAAGTAAGAGAGGACATTCATGGTTATAAGCTGTTAATACAAACATTATTATCCTCTTCCACAAAACCCATTATATGTATGTATGTTCTCCACCGTCCGTCCCTTTAATACCTCTCCTTAGAAATAGTTTTCGAGACAAGGAAGATATCTTTAATTCAGACTTCCCTTTTTTACTTTCTGCCTTCTTATCCTTTATCTTTTCACAAACTTAAAACGATCTCAAACAGAAAATATACCAAACAAAATGAGACAACGTATCAATGTCCTAACTCTTTTCTTCTATAAGCTCTGGCTCACATGGTTTTCTATTTGCCCACCTTTTCCAAACGGCAGAACATGTACCTACTATGTCAGTGCCCAGCGCCGGCTTCTATCGGAAGATCCATGTTGGGGGTTTCTGGCCCAGCATTACCACTACGAGCATCACAAACTCATCCTCAAATTCATCAACAGGGCTGGATGGCTTGTGGATTAGCAGAGTGAGGGCCGATGCATGGAGAACAACAAAATAGGCCCACCTCGAGACCCAAGTGTTGTGAGTTTATCTCGTCCTCCCTAAAATACAGATCCCCATCTCTTATAAATATATTAAATTTTCTTTTTTAATTTTCTATATCCCTCCTTCTAGAATCTATACTTACCCATAGGGGAAGGTAACAATATTGAAATTATGGGGTGTGGTTGGCTCCTTTTGTTACCTATTTTCCATTAGCAATAATATTTTCGAAACAGAGATCTCCTTCTCAATTTTGATATATCTCATTGCTCCCTCTATCTTAATTTCTGTTAGAAGGTGACATCAGTGAAAGAGATCCTCGTTTGTTGTGGACGAGGAGAGGCAAGAAGAAATTCTTACCTTCGCTATCTCAGAATCCATACTTTCTTATAGGGAAAGATCCCAATTAAAGTAAGAGAGGATATTCATGATTATAAGCTGTTAATACAAACATTATTATCCTCTTCTACAAACCCATATTATATATACAGTCTCCGCCGTCCCTTTAATACCTCTCCTTAGAAACAGTTTTCAAGATAAGGAAGGTATCTTTAATCCCAACTTCCCTTTTTTTTACTTTCTGCCTTCTTATCCTTTATCTTTTCACAAACTTAAAACGATCTCAAGGAGAAAATATACCAATTAAAATGAGAAAACATATCAATGTCCTAACCTTCTTTTCATATAAGCTCTGGCTCACATGGTTTTCTATTTCCCCACCTTTCCCAAACGGTAGAACATGTACTACGCCAGTGCCCAGCGCCTGCTTCTATCGGCGGATCCATGTTGGGGGCTTCTGGCCCAGCATTACCACTACGAGCATCACAAACTCATCCTCAAGTTCATCAACAGGGTTGGATGCTTGTGGATTAGCAGAGTGAGGGCCGATGCTTGTAGAACAACAGAATGGGCCCACCTCGAGACCCAAGTGTTGTGAGTTTATCTCATCCTCCCTAAAATACAGATCCCCATCTCTTGTAAATATGTTAAATTTTCTTTTTTAATTTTCTATATCCCTCCTTCTAGAATCTACTTGCCCATAGGGGAAGGTAACAATATTGAAATTATGGGGTGTGGTTTCACTTTTCTTCTTGCTCTACCTTCCTTTCTTTCCTCTTTTATCCAAATTAATACTTGGTCAAAGTGTACAGATAACACTTAAAGTTGAAAGATATATCTACAGTGGAACTTTCTCCCCTTACTTTCCCTTCTTTCTTCCGTTTCATCCTCCGTGTTGTCCACCTTTGTTGTTTCTTCATAAAGCGACACAAAAACAATTGAAGCAAAAAGATGCATGTATGAGTCTAACTAATTCTTCCTTTATGGTACTTCCTTCTTTTTCCTACGGTCACTTACGTATTTATAACCATAATGCCTTCTGTTTTGCCGTCTCGCTGCCTCAATTTTCTATTGCCCCTTCTGTTACATGCAACATTAATCAAAAGGGATATTTCTAATACTGTCCCTTGTTTCTATGTACTCTCTAGTTTCTTCCTATCTGCACGAAAACCATACCCGTCTCCTTTTGTTCCAAAAGTTTAATTTTTTATATGCTGCAAAAGCAAAAATCTCCCTCTATCTATCTTTTACTTACAACACCGTAATTAACAAATGTTGTTCTAAAAATTAAAGTAATGTATTCCGTAGGGTTTTTTTTAATAATGTTGGCATCTTAATTAAAATTTTTGCATCAAGTCGGGCACTATAAGTCGAAGTAAGTGCCCCAACAAATTAAGCGGCAAACGGGGGTCGTGCCAAGTAATTCGCACAATACTTACGGCAGCGCTGCACCGCGCGTTATTATTTGATAAATGCGACAATTTAACTTGCGAGATTATTACTAGAACACGAATGTTCTGGGTAAAGCGAGTTAGTGACGCAAATGTTTTACATAACATGTCACAACACCTGGCTGTTTCTTGAATTCACGCATTCTCGTATAAATTTAGTGCAGACATCTAGAAATAGAGGCAGACTAGACTGACCATGTGAAAAATCTCATCAGCTGTTTTGACTGTTTGACTGCAGGAAAGTAGGAACGGCTAACTATAAACAACCATCCGAGATATAATTTCTCTCCGACAAATAGCTCTAAAAATGCCCTTTCATCGCTCTTAATCAACATCATAATCAGAGCCGATTCTTGTTTAATAATAAAAATAGACAGGAGATTTCTTTTGGCTCCCGATCATGTATTTTTTGCATATTTCACACGCAGGAAACGCCAAAAGCACTTTATTTTACCACACATAACTTGCTTTCAGGTATTTATCAAACGAACTTTTACTTAAATGCTTGATATTAAAAACAAGCAATAAATCTAAGAGGAAATACGAGTCTACGGTTTAAAATTAGCAAAAATCGGGTAAAACAAGATGTTTACAGCCGCGATACCATAAACAACATAAAAACGTCCATAACCATAAACTGTGGTATAAAAAAGCAATTTTGACTTAATATAACTCGCTCCAACTTCAATATTGTAAAACACTCCCGTTTATTATTTGTTTTTCCTTTCTTATTCCGTTCCAATCCAATTTGATTGGGTGCGATGCGAACTTGACCTCCGATAAAAGCTCTGCCTGAGGGATGAAACGGAGAAGAAAGCATTAATTGGATATCTGTGTTTACAACAACGAAACCTCCGCAAAATACCTCTCTCTTGCGCATTCGTTTGAGGTATTATGCGCAAATTTACATATCTGTTGTCTGGAAAATGGAAAACTCTTCGGTAAATAGAAATTAACATTAAATCGATAGCTGAAGGCTTTCCAAGCAATTTTGGGGCGAGTTTAGGAGATCATTTTCTGAGATACTTAAACAAGCTTAAAGAATCATGATCGAACCTAACCACAGGTTGCTTTAGCTAAAACGAACACAACTTTATAATTTTTGGACGGAAGAAACCATTTTCGTGTTAAATACCCTACATTGCACGCTGGGGAAAAGCGTTGGACACCCACTGTCAGGTATGCAAATGGATAATGTAATGTTTGTTGTTTATGTGTCAACGGCACGTCATGTCAATGCAGTCAACACGTGGGGGTTCACAGTTCAAGGGAGACATAATTTGTGATTTATTGATTAGTATACTTGACGAGGATACCGATGGTTATGAAGGTGTTGCACAGGATTGGCCTTGGTATATTTATAACAATAGAAGCTGTTTTCATCAATTTATACGCAACAAAATAATGGAAACGGCCATTTTCGTAAATTTATTAGATTAGAAATTTGAACACATTAAATTAGAAATAAAACCATATCATTCTTTAACAGGATATTGAAATCCTAAATATTTTAAGCATACGCTAACTATTTAGTATATACTACTAATAAATAAAACAAATTATGTAGGTAAGTCCAAACCCAAATTCAAAATCTGTTAGTAGAATTCGGCTTCTCAATTTCGAATATAATTCGGATTCCAATCTGGATGGCAGTTTGATGTTTTAATTTTGATAGTAAATGTATACAAAGGACCTTCGGTTCTCGAACAATTCGACCAACTTTTAAGTGAATAGAGTCTCAGTTTTCGAACACGTTTTTCGTTGTTACTCCTTTGCCGAAGGCAACACTCGTCGACCAACCGACGGAGGAGGAAACACTGGATAGATATTCCTAGAATATCTAATTAAAGAAATGATTCGAAAATGAGAAGAATTAGAGAATTTTATGGAGAAATATCACCATAACAAAGAAGTAGCAAACATGGTCATAACATGTTCAATGACGTTATGGCTCACTTCCGAGAAGTGTTAAAAAGGAGGCGAAAACAAACCTCATTGAACAAGTTCTTAGTAAGGCAAAAGAGAGGAAGACCGTCAGAAGACTCCCTTCCAAATAATAATATCTTTCCATCCCTCCTCTCCATCTACAGTATACCATTAGCTCTCCACAGTACAGTTAATGTTTAAGTTAGTTATTATTTCTTATGTTTCGGTTCTCGAATAATTCGATTCTCCAACACCCTTCTGGGACGATTAAGTTCGAAAACCGAGGGTCCACTGTATGTCGATCCAGATGTCAGTTATATACTTCGTTGTAATGGGTGTATCGGCTAGATCCGTATTTGGGTTTGGCCTGGTTCGAATGAACCCTTGGATTTGGATACAAAATTTGGAAATAGATCTGAATATTAGGTCTATGTATATTATGGAGATTCCGATAATATATTATCTTTCTCATCTGGATGCTTCTATATTTAGATAGAAAATTCAATATTTAATGCGAATTATATTTCAAATTCAGATGCGGAATTCGGATTCAGATAAGATCATTAACTTATGTATATTATACGAATTCGAAAAAAAATATCCAAATCGTGATCCAGATGTATTTAGATTTGGCTAAAATATTCAGATTTTATTCCGAATGAGACTTATATTTCGAGTTTAAGTAGAAACTCGTGATCATTTCAGGAAATTAGTTTTATGCGGATTTGGATACAAAATTCAGAATTACTTACAGATTTTGTTATATATTCCAATTCAAATAGACTTTTCGGATTTATATCCGTATTTAAATTCTATATCAATTTGAAGAGAATATACAGAAGTGTAAAACTCCAAACTCAGGGGCTTGAAATATTAATAGCTATGAAATTATAGCTTATCAAATTATAAGCAGCGCAAAAACGTTTTCGATCAAATATCCTTATGTTTTATGTAAATATACTTAATCACAAAACTGCGCAGGTTATACACTGAATGAAAGCACATTTCATATACTCCATAATACTATATAAATCATCTTCTTAAATAGTTTACAAGAAACATACATTTATTTAAACTAAAAGCTACACGTTTAAGAGGAGTAAATGTTCATAATTTGCTAGGCTATAACTTCGCAGCTGTTAATATTTCAACCCTCAGAATTTATATTTTTTATACCTCTAGGAACATTTGTTGACTGGATGTGGAATGACCCCAAACGTAAAACGCGAGAGCACGCGTTAAGGCCGAAATTATTTACAATCCGGCAAGATCAAAGCAGCAGCTCGAAGAGGAGGCAAACAAAAATAATCAAAGCGCCAGATAAACGTAGCCCAGAGAACATCTGAGAAAGTGGCACGTGAGAGCGATCAACAAGCGGGCACAAAAGGCACGCGTAGTATTACAGCGTATAAACAGCGTCGCGGTGCCGAGGGTGAGCGTCGTCCTTGGCCTTGCCGGGTTCGGTCCTACCCGCAGCACTGGTGACGTCAAACGGTCGATAACTCAAGGCAACCACCGCTCGTGATATAGCCTCCCTCGCAAGGGCGAGGTCGACGTTCCAAGGTAACGACGCAGATAGTCAAGGTCGGGTTAAAGGACGATGCAGGATAAAACGCACCAGACCTCCTGTATTATGTGGGTTTTAAGGTCAAAACGTGAACCCGAGATTTGTTTGGCTTAGTTATTTACCCCGTAATGTTTACCGTTTTCGATGTTGTTCCACGTACGGACCAAATTTGTGCCCTCCAGACATACGAACTTCTGCACGCTTGACACGTAAACAGACAAAAAATAAGTAAAAATTACAAAAAAAACACAGTAAATTGCGCTCTCTGGAAAGCCTCTAACGTCATAAAGCTTTAACAAAAATGACCTTACGAATAAGTGATTAATTTTTAATTATTACGCTTTCTGGCGAATGTTTTGAGGATTGTGCCGGAACATTATCCTGATATGGAGTTCAAGGCGACATATAAAATGCGTTTCAAATTTACAATAATTTTTAGAAGTGGTGTTAAAAATCCTATTTCCTTGTAAACGTTTAAGTGTAAGCAAACAATTTTAAAAAATATACTTGTATTTGGGCTGTAAACAAAATTGTGATTTACATGCCGATATGGGTTTTTGGATGATGCAAGCGTTTGAATTCGGATCCAGAGGTAACTTCTATATTTCCGATTGAATAGAACCTTCAGATTCAAATCTGGAGATTAATTGTAAACGCAGTTGGATTCGGATACCTTATATTTCCAATCCATTCAAAACTTCAGAATCGGATCTGCCGGATAGAGGTTTAGATATATAAAATTTGGATTCAAATCCACTTATTCATTATGTAACTGTATGGATTGGCATGGAAAGTTCAGATTTGAATAGAAAAGTCAGATTGCGCAGATAGTAATAATAGTAGTGAGGTTCTACACCCCCATGAATGAGTTTTCCCTGCAAGGCGGAAGGTCAGAGCTCCCGTATCCTTGCTCTCACAACCGCTTGTCGCAATGTGGTGGGCATAATGCTTTGGACAATCACATTAGTACCTCTTGTTCATTCGAACGCAGATACCCAAGTATTTAAAGCGACTGGATAGGCCGCCCGCCAGGTATCGATTCGGGGATTTGATCTACCGGCCTGTCACACCGGAGTCCAGTAGTTTAACCACTGGACCGAAAATATTAAGATTCTGGGTGTCGCTAGTAAATTCACATTCAGTTCAGGATATCATTTTCATATTCAGATTTTGGGAGAAAATTCAAATTTGAATGATAACTCTATAAACATAAAGCTTTGGATAAAAAATTTACGTTACATGAAGATTGGAATAGAAAATGCACACTGTAATAAGAATTTGCAAATAAATTATGATTCAAATGTAAATATTAATATTATACATGGATTGGATTCGAATCTATATAAAGAAATCTCTAATGCATATATTAATTGTAGATATTAGTTCTACACATGTATTTAAATTTAAGAAAGTTCGATTCTGATTCGGATGTTACTTACCTGGAATTAAAGATATTTGAATAGAAAGGTGAGTTTTCTATACAGATATAGTAAGAAAATTACCTTGCATATATTAATTGTTTAACATGTGTGTTTGCATAGAAACTGTGCATTCTGATCTGAATACAAGCTTTTAGGAAAGGTTTGAGCTTTCTGAGTGGGAGCATTATCCTGACTTAAGCTCAAAGTGGGGGTTGAAAATAATTTTTATACTCAAACATGGTTTGATTGATTAAAAATCAGCTTAGAAAAGAAAATTTATTTCCGTTTAAGTATTAAAGCTCAAGCACACAGAGATTATTGATGATAAAAAAATGGAAAACGACGTCCTCCCGCTTGTGTTTGGTCCACAAACAAGGTTTTAAATAATAATTTTATATGTAGGAGCAGAAACAAGTTCAAACCGTAGAAAGGCGATTTAAAAGCAATGTAATAATCTATGATTATCTCGGTGAGTACGGAAAGAGATAAATAAATAAGCCGACCTACAACTACTCGGCTGGCTCAATTTATATTAAAATTACGCTCCTACAACCGCTGCCGATTTAGATACAAACGCGTAGTGAAATCGGTAGCCATAAACTTAAAAGAACTTTAAACCGATATCTGCGTTCAACGGCATTCCTTATAAACCTCGCGCGGCATTTGAACTACGCAACAACCGGCAGCGGAAAAATGTGCACAATTAAAATAAACTTTTTTCGCGGCGTTATAAACGCAACTTTAGCGTTAAACTGAATTTATTAAGGCGAGGCCGTACAAATTCAGCGACATCGCATGCCTAAAACCAATAGACCGGGCAAAAAATTAATAGTTACACGCAAAAACGAGACTAGAAGTTGTAAATACGCTTCTTCGTATAATAAACTCCCGTGTATGCTCTCTTAATGCGCCTTAATAAGTTATAAATTAGAATATCACAACCGGTACCAGTTTGATATGTGACGCTTTGCATTAACTTCTTAACTCGTATGCGCTTTATCGGAAAGTCGTTATAACAGAGATGTTTCGTGCTTAAGTTATGATATTATTATCGCCATATGGCGAAACAGGTGAAACATTAGAGCCGCGATCGAGAAAATCCTTCCCGGAGTTGGTTATTCAAGGCTGCACTGTTTTACCTCGAAGCCCAAAAATATTAAGTCTTCAGCAGTTAACGTTATAAGCGAAGTTAGATTGCCGCTAATACCCCGAACTTGATAGACGGAGAGCTCCGCTACAATAAACTCTAAATTAATCACGCAATATCGTTGTAATTAACTAGTATTTATCTGATATTGAGGCTAACGGCCATTAAATAACCGGCCAATTTTGCTTGATGTAGACATTTCTGTGAACAATTAATGTTTAAAATTGGAACGAGGACTACTAAAATACGCTTGAAAACTGCTTCGTCAGTACGAAATAACAGTTGGTTTAAGTTATTTTTATAGTGCTGCTGTTAGTGGACAAACCCATACTTCACAGCTAAAAAGTGTTAAATAAAGCAGCAAAGAAGCATTTCCTGCTTTTAAATGAACTGCATTCTTCTGAACAATTTTAGCAAATAAAAGTAATCGCATGTTAACAAAATGGAACATATTAAGAACCCCTAGCAACAGAATATTTGCAATTAACTTGCTGAAATTACCACAAAATAGTAATTATACCCATTCATGCATAATATAGTACAACAGCCTGTCGAAATTACCCCACACCAAACACTAGATGTTTTGCTGTGTTGCCTTTATATGAAACTGACTAACTGAATTACCCAATTATATACTATAATAGAAGATCCAGCGACCTGTACGACTTACACCAATGAGCCAACAAACCATAATTCTCTTTTACATAAACCAAACCAATAATACAATCATTTCACAGTTACCCCAACGTCCGTTTAAGTTACAGGTACAATGTACCAATAAGCTACCGAACATGTCACAAGTATCTATTCGACTTCCCCCCATTTGCTTCCATATTTACGAAACGACCTTCCATTTTATACAGCCGTCATCATTACCTCGATAAACAAGCACAATCAATCCAATTACTCGTTAAACTTGCCTCAGCGACTAAGCAATCACCACAAATGATCTACTAAAATTACGCCTGATTTTGTTCTTATCAATAATCCCTCAAAGCCACCTCAATAACTTCAGATTAGCCGCAGCTTATTAGAAGTATTTCAAGATCTAGTCAGATTTGCTGAAAAAAGTAAATAAGTCTGTGTTACTGTTAAGTTGCTCCATTAAAGTAGCAAACATGTCGCATCGACCTGTCAGCGTTGTCTCAACAATTAGACAAACTTAATTTGCATTTATATGAGACTGACTAAGTTACGGTTCGGCAAAGTTCCTGACAAAACGCTATTTACTATTAACCAACTGTCCAAATTGCCCCATGGTGAACACCCGTAAAAAATCCAGAGGTCAAGGTTCCTTGAAAGACTAAATAAAACTGTTTTACACTATAAAACAATGCAAGTTATATCTAAGAGCTGAAAACGAAATGGCAAAGGAACTTATTTCGATATATAAAGCTGAATATGAAGAATATTGCAATAATCCAGCAAAACTACTTCGACGATTACAATTTCCCTAACAACTAGACAAACCTGATTTGTTTTCATACGAAGCTGAACAAGTTAACCAAATAATTAAGGAATGTTATTGCAAAAACACAATATTACTAACGAAAAAATGTCTAACTTGCCCCGTGTGGAGGAAGTACAAGGACAGGATTGAAGTTACCACAAGGACCAAATAATGCTGCTGTTGGTCATAAAATAGACCAACTTACATCAAACAGTCTAGTAAAGGTATTCCCACATAGGACAAAGTTATCCGATCTATGCGAAGCCAACCAAAATACCCTAACAGTTTAGCAAAACTGCTTTAGTGTATAAAGTTACCACATTATTCAGCTAAACCTAATTCGCGTCCATTCGAAACAATCCCAATATTTAGCAAAGTTAGTGAAGAAGTACCATCGACCTATGAAGAAATTCTTAAACTTACCTCTTAATGGGCCAGTGGTTCGCCAAAACTATCTCAACCATCAGCGTAACCTCATAATAATATCCAAACTGTAACATTTGTCAAAGTTATCTGAAATATCAGAACAAAAGCTACCTTTGGTCATAAAACGTTGCCCCAACAAATCGAACGAAGGTACTCGAAACGCTAAACAAATCCGCCCAAAATGCCCAAAGCATTAAAAAAAATAAGAGCCACTTCAACAACTGAAATTCTGTTTCCTAAAAATGTACCAGCTCTACCATTTGAAAGAAATGATTTCAAATATATATTTTTTTGGGTTAGACCGACTGGTTTTCAAACTATTGCAAGGTACGAACCACTTAAATCGAGTACTTATCGCGACCCATGGGGCATTTTCTGGGTGAATAGACGAATTTCAAGCGAATACTTCTTAGTAAATACATAACTACGATATTTTCCTTTAACCTATGATACTAATCAGCAGAAGCTAGGAAGAAATAGCGAAAAGCAGGAAATAAAGAGAAGAATAAGAACTGGATGGGCAGCCTTTAGAAAGTTATCTTTCATCTTTAGAAATAACAAAATATGTCAACATCTAAAAACGAGGGTGTTTGACCAGTGTGTCCTGCTAGCACTGACTTATGGGCAGAGACATGGGCAACAAAAAAAAAGAACATCGAAACAATTAAAATAGCACAAAGAAGGATTGAAAGAGCAACGTTAAACATCACCAGAAAGGACATAGTCCGGAATGAAAGAATTATGAAATCACCAAAGTGACGGATGTTGGTGTAAGAATAGCACAACTGAAATGGAGTTATGGGGGACATGTAGCTAGAAGTTTGAATGTTTGTTTGTTTTTATTTAACGCCGGCCCATTTCTGCTACTATGGCTAACCACCGACGCGACGCCAGGAGCGAGCCTACCACACCAGGAAATTTAGCTTGTTTGAGGGTCCTTTTGACGTGCCCAACAACACTTGGATACGGGACCTACGATTTTACTTCCTATCCGAGAAGAAGGGCCGTTTTAGCGTTTTCTATCGCTCAGAAAAAAACAACCACCGACCTCGGCGTTCGGATTCGAACCCGAGACAGCTGCGAGAAAGGCATACGGTCAACCTATCCGAGCTATCGGCACCGGTCGTAGCTAGAAGTACTACAGATAGTTGGAACCGCAAAATAATCGAATGGAGACCATACAAGCATAAGAGAGGCAGAGGACGACCATCTATGCGCTAGTACGATGATTTTAAATTTACAACTGGATTTACTTGGATCAGAACAGCGCAAGACCGTGATCGTTGGCAAAAATTAGGGAAGGTCTATATCCAAAAATGGTTCTGAAGAGGGGCTACAGAAGAAGAAGAAGAAGACTAATCAGCACACAATATATAGAACATATAAGTTAAAGAAAATTCAAGTTTAAACCATCGGCTGTATTAAATTAGCAGGGAGTCGACAGTAACTTGTTTTTATTTTTAGAAGACTTCTTTTCGGAATTAATGCCAGAGTGTATTCGTCCTGCTTTGTGTGAAATTGTTGTGTTGCATAACAGATGGAAAGAAATTTCATTTCTCGTAGAAAAATGAATTAAAATAACTTCGCCGCATTTCACGCATCAAAACGTTATTTTTCACGGAAATTAGTTGGCAAGCAGTAAATTGGCAGTCAAAACATAAGCATTGTTTGTCAGGAAATTTGTCAGGAGCGCTTCAAAAATTCGAAGTGGAGGAGTTCTAAATGAGACGTTCTAATAACCAACAGAAGCGCGCAGATTTTCTTTCTTGGCTGCCTTCCCCGATGTTATCTCCTCCAAACAAATGATTTTTTATTGCAAATGAGGCCGGGTAATTAATTCTCATTAAAACCAACATAAATATACTCATAGTTTAGAGCAAACACGGCCAAAAAAATTTTAATTGCTTACAAATTATTATGTTGGAATTCTAGAGGATGGGTGTTTGGAAAAGCAATTTTCTGTCTAACAGCCGATGAAGTTGGTACGTTTACGCATGTAATTAAGGAATACCGCGCTAATCAGAGAAGCAACAGAGGTACAGTTATTTTTCTGTCGTAATCAGCCGGATGCATTATTAGTCCCCGCGCGTGCATTAGCATGTTCAAATAAAAATATTGACTCCCACACTTGCGTACACACTTTACTTCATTAGCATGCTAAACGTTGCTAGCTTTTACCATAAACGTCCATGTGCTATGTTTACTTAGCTGTTCGTCCTCTGAAGGTTGTTTGATGTTCAGAAGTAAATACATCGCCTCGACAGACAAATAAATGCTGAATTTTACAATCGCATAAAATTCCCTCTTGTTTGGCTTTCATTCCGTTTGTTTAACACTATAGGCGGATGGTTCTAAAGTGGAACTTCACGGTTATTCCGCAAAAGCTACAGCCTCACCTAGAAGCCTATTTAGAAAAATTAACTTGCCAGTAAAAAAGCGTAATCTCTTAATAAATCTGCCTTTAATTAAAAATAAAAACGGACTTGTATATATACGCAGCATCATCGAGCAACAATTAAGTTAATATTAATTAACCAATAACAAACACTAATTATGCATCGACAAGGCTGAGAACTCGGCCCGAGATCGTACTCGATGACGAAAAATGTTGCGTCTGTTGACAGTTGATTCGATCTAAAAATACTTGGAATGCTCCGAGCGGTGTGTGCGAGTACGCGCCCATACGAATCGAATTTCGAGACATTAATGTTTTGTTAAATCGACTTTGATATGGTAATACAATTTTAGAAATCGCTGTTATTACTTTTATGATCATAAACTATCCTGTATGAAATAGTGGTGGGAAAATTACGAAGGTGGTCTGTACGCCTTCTAGCGCCGCCGGTGATAAGCTTCAGAGGTAAAACCTTCAAGCCAGCCGCACACCATTATGCTTAGACTTTGGAATACTTCATAAATTCTCAAATTAATGTTCTAAGTGTACGTTCCTTATATAAGTATGCGGATTGTTATGAAAATTTTATTTTTAGAATAAATGATTCTAAATGACAGTTTCTTACAAAGAGACCTCTTATACGAGACTTATTCGAAAACTAAGGGCCGTTTAAATCTAAAAGTGTTCTAATACAGTACACTAAAATTAACACTACGACATCGTGGTTTGTTTTCTTCATGAAACAAACAAGAACGCTGCCCAATTTTACAGTGAAATACCGCTACGAATCTGATGGCGAGGAGTACCTGAATTACACTGTGCCTGGCCATGAGAATTGGATTTTCGTACACAAATCTTGAATACAAGCAACAATCAATGCCATGGAAGCATGCCAGTTTGTCCAAAAACAAGAAGTGCAATCAAAGGTTCGAGTACTGATAGCTTATGGCTACTGTTTTTTTAGCAGAAAAAAAGTGTATTGTTAGTTGATTTCCTGGAATATGGTACGACAATGCAGGTGTATATAGTAAGACTTTAATAATGTTTATAAAAGTTATTCAGAACAAAAGGCGAGGCTTGCTGACCTCCGACATCGTGCTGTTGAACAATAACGTACGACCGCATGGGGCGGCTCGCACTGTGCAACTCATTGAGCAATTATACTTGGAAAATTTCAACTATCCCTCATGCAGTCCCGACTAAGTGACGACCTCAAAACGACGGTGGTAACCTTCTAAGCCTCGTATGTACTTGAATAGATAGAATTTACTCGTTGCAACAAAAGTACGCAGTGTTCGACTACCTAATTAATAATATAAGCATAAAAAAGCATTAATGTGAAGGAATATTGATCCTGTTAAAGAGATAACAATTTTCTGCAAGACTTACATATACAGTGCGGTCGTAAAATGTCCTCCTCTTCCTAACTTTTGAACGACTTGATATTTATTCACAACATTTTGTGCACTTTAATAGGATGCTAATACTACTTTTTAGCCCATATTTAAATTGTATAACTATTTTTTTAAATGGCAGTGGGGGTCGAGTGACACCGCATTTGAAAGATATTTTAATTCTGCGTCTGATCATTTGAGTTTCATAAAAAAATATTCATCCAAAAAAAAATGGCAGATGATTGGAAATAAATTTATGGAAAAAAGAAGGCACCCGGAAAATTTTGCAACTTACGAGTCGGATATGTTGCTGGCCTCGTCAAGGACAACTTTTCCTTATCGCACTTTCCCGTAGCTCGTACTGTTAGACCGCCAGGTTCGTCCAAAATCGAAACACGAATCGACGTCATCGTAGCGGGTCAGTCGTGAACTCAATCTGTTCGCATAAGTACGGCGTACCGACGGCCGATTCTAACATCTCCGAAGGGGGCCCGGCGGACGCCTGCTAAGTTTTTATGCCAATTTTTACATTCGTTTTTCGACGTTTCGGCGTCCCCCGCGCCTCCTTCAAGGATGTTAGAACCGGCCGTCGATGCGCCGTACTTATGCGAACAGATTGAGCTCACGACCGACCGGCTGCGATGACGTGGACACGTGCTGGACGTCGATCCGTATTTCGGCTTTGGACGCCCCTGGCGGTCGAACGATACGAGCTACGGGAAAGAGCCATAAGGAAAAGTTGTTGTTCGCGCCAGATAATCAATGTCCTTTTGCTTCCTTTATGTAATTATTTAAGTCTAACAGACAATTTTAACCATTGAAAATCACCCACCTCTTTCTTCTATATGTTTAATTAATCTTTCACATTTAATATTACTCCAACTCATTGCGGTTACATCTAGTATCGCCGCATTCCTATATATTTTTGTTAAAATCCTGGACACTAAAATTATATAATTAACGTACCTTCCCACATCGGAAATCCAGGAATGTTAAAAATGTTATATCTTACTGTAATGCTCAGGACCGGATTAATCGATTTTTGAAGCGAAACAACGAGGTGAAAAGCTCTCCGTAGGCGATATGAGTTCATCAAGTGAAACACGGCAATAATTCAGCAACATTTCAAAGGCGTGTTAACAAAGATCTTCATGTGTAAGTACAACATAATCCGCGAACACAATGCGAAGCTTCTACTAAAATGAAAACATGAATTCCCGTATGCAAAAACCAGTTAGTGTCGAGCAGCACGCAACGTCTGGTTTTCTCTTTGCGAGGAAAAAAGGCGCCCGGATAGTTCAAGAACAGACCGCAGTAATTTCATCTTTGCGGCCGGCTGTCCTTATCAGATCATATCTCCGGCAGATTAATATTTTGAGCTCTTTCGTCCTACACAGGCTCCATTTCTCCCTGCAGAAAATGGCTTTCACGCCCAAGCGAGAAAGAACGCGAAAAAACCAGAGTCGTTACTACCGCACACCCCTACTTTCCAGGAGATTACCTGTTTCGTTTAATGTGTTTATAAACAATATTTGTCGTGATAAATGCTTAATAAATTCAGATCTATCACGTAAAAACGGATTACGCGGGTATTACTACTTGTTGCTACCGCTATATTTTGTTTTGATCTACGATTATGGACTTAATACCAATAGATTGCGATTTCATAATTCATAACGACACATTCGATTTTATGTCTAATGTAATACAAGGTAAATGTTTGAGAGAATTTTATGGATTTATTCTGTGACAAAGCCGATAACTATAAACACACCGCTACGAAAAAAATTCCCATAGGTTCTAACTATGTATTTAAAGTTGATGCTATAGGAAAATAAATAAAAAAAATATTGCTTGAAGTCAATCTTCTTCTTTAAGTGCTTCGTCTCTTACGAGACGTAGCTATCTCCTCTCCATTTCCTACGTTTTAAAATACCACAGCCTTAAAGGATTTACAGTTTAACGTAGGCTCCGAATCACGGGAAGTGTAAACATTTCCACTCCAGAGAAGATTTACTAGGCAGTATATATCGCTGATTTGCCAATGCTTTGCAAATAAGAACGGCCATTTAAAATCGTATGTTCCGGTACTGCGAATTAAACCCGAGACCTTCAGCGTAGAAGTATAACGCGCTGACCTCTAGCCCACGACCGACTTGAAGTCAATAAGCATCAATAAGTTTGTTCTTACGATGGCAAAAGTAATTTAAGGTTGTTTAAGGTAAGATTCTCGACAAATAATTTTCAAATCCCATTCGTGCAGTCCTAAAACATGTATATCCGGTAACATTACAAAACATTAGGGATTATAAGATATATCACTGTCTAGAAACAATAATTGCAATACAAACGCCAAAAGCTAATAATCATAATGATTTATTAATCGAATTAATCAATCATGTATCGATCATTTAATTATAAAATTCGAATTAACGAACAATCAATTATTTGGTTAAGCGAATCTGCAATCAGTTAATCTACCGATAAATCCATTCATTGGTCAACCAATTTACTCATCAATTAATTGTACAATCTATTAATCGATGAATCAGATAATAGATTTATGACACAATCAATTTATCAATTGATCAAACAAGTAATTATTGAATAAATCGTATATTCTACCGTCTAATTAACTGTGTTCGGTCGAAACATCAATTTAAAAACCATTAAGTTAATGTGAAACGGTTATTTAGCTCTGTTTTTCCATATTTGACAAACTCATAGATGTGAAATCTATAGAACAAATCGGTTACTAATACCAAAAATTGGTGGTTTAATCGTTGTTCGACTTATTTTTATGTCAGTATATTAAAAAAAATCAAATTTAAAGGAAGCTTTACTTGATTTAAAGCGATGATTACACAATGCATAACAACACATTAATTTATTATTATAAAATAAATATACAATCTCTAACTGTTACAGAAATAAAATATAAGAAGCGTAAATGTATATAAAACGCTGAAAAATAAAATTTTTAATCTGCCATATATTCTAGTAAATAAATTTTACTAATCTCTTAATAATTTAATCGTACAATCGATCAAACGATCAAATGATCGAGTAATCAATAAACCGATTAACCAAACAATCACATTAAATTTAATCATTATTTAAATAAATGTTTACAGAACTTTTCAAATAATTAACCTTTGACAATTATTCGATTGAACAATCGATAATCGAAATTACATAATCATATACTGATGAATGAATCGATGCAATGAATTATTCAATAG
>JABXWE010015085.1:0-17222 GCA_014611495.1 Limonius californicus | reverse complement strand
TTTTTCTATTTCGGTTTTATAAAGCCGTTCTAAGCGCACTGTTTTAGCTTAAAAACAGTACGTTAAGGAGGCCTATAATCGTACTGTTTTTAGTTTGTTTTTTTTACGATGTTGGTAGTTCGATTTGGAAATTGAAATGTCAGTTTCAGCCACCGTCAGTGCTGCCATAAGTGTATAAAAAACTCCCTTAAGTAATCGATTTGACGGTAAAATTTTCTACATAAATTTATTCTTAAAAACTCTAACTTCCTCAATAGAAAAAATAGTATAAAGAACACGTTTCATAAGACCACTTGTCGCACTCGTCCGTTGAAAAACTCGACGCTTCGCGTCTCGTTTTTCAAACTTGAACTCGTGCGTTAAGAAGAGGCCTTATGAAACTAGTTCTTTAATATACTATTTTCTGCGTTGGTGCAGTTACACTTAGTACTGGGAGCAAGTTGGCGAGCATCTGTCCCAGCGAGCAAATGGTGGTGAGCAAAAGGCGGCGAACAAGTGGTGACGAGCAAAGGACCTAAAACCAAGTTTCAGTACAATCTTGAGACGATACACCAGAGCTTGCGTAGATTAGAAAATCATTACCAAGCTCCTTTGCAAAAATCAAAAATCAAAATTATGCCGATTATTTTTTTTTAAACATGGTCTAAACCGTACAGAATTTATGCATTAACAAACAGTAACTAGTGCATTGTACGTTGAAGTGATAAGGAGATTCTTGCAGTTTATTTGTCGAGTGTGTCCACAATTTGAGGTAAAAAGTAGATTCTTGTTTCAAAACAATGCGCTTACTCATTCTGCACTGATTGTGAAGCCATTTGTCATAAAACAACGTGTTGTTAAGATTAATCGTCCACCCTATTTACTTAGACGCAGCAGTCTTCTCTCTTTTATAGTGAAGATTGTTCTCAAAAAAAAAAACGCTTTTAGGACGTTGAAGATAAAGCAAAATGTACCGCCGAATTGAAAGCAGTTTCTTGAGATGCCTTTGTCGACAGTTTTCAACATCTTTTAAAACGTTGCAATAAGGACAGGAAACAGAGATTACTTGAATAAATGTCAAATGTTTTTCGTGTTACTTACAATGTATTTCTTTTTATTGCGCCTACCCAGGTAAACTGCCTAACTTGGTATATACCTAAAAAAATAATTAATCTTTGTCGCCAAAGAAGTAGCTTTTACAATGTTTAACATTGTTAGTAAAAAGTTAAATTAAAGCAGATGGCGTACATTTTGGTAAGGGTCACTAAAACGATACTTGCTGGCGTTTATATAGATACTCGTGTTTCTGTACTCACTAATTTGAATTCCTATTTATAGCTATTGAGACACAGAATCTTTAGAAAAATTTTGAATAATGTCCCTAGTTTCAATTGGTATATTCTCAAGTCTTGGAACTGCCGATGGTCAAGATTATGGAATGCAGATCATAAATATTGAATTATATAAAATAGGTATTGCGTTTTAATAGACTATCTCAAATACTCCATTGTTACACTTGTATTCTACAATATGAAATTTCGTAGGTGGTAATTCATACCAACTGTTAGATAAGAAATTAGTAGCATAACTAAGCGTACCATCTATCAAAATTGTTTGCTTGACTGATCTAATGAATATGGTTGAAGACATATTACAAAATTGCTTTTATACAGCATATTAATTGGTTTTTTTTTCTTTTCAGCTTATGTCGTTGCGAGAACCCAAAAGGCAGTGTAAGGACATAAACCAAACATCAAGGGTTCTTAATCCGCCACCTCTCATTGCCGATTTGGAAAAAGGTAATAGCTAACCTCCAGGAAACCATCTTGACAGATCCTTTAACAGATGTTTTTGTAGGTTACTCTTGTTCTTGCCCTCCATTTGAATGTATATGCACCTTACAACCGGTGGTACCAGTGGCCCATCAGCAATACACTCCACATTCTCCTTCAACGTATCAGCCAACAAATCCACAAATGTTAGATTCATATTGGACGCAAGAACCGGCACATGCTCAGTCATATCCTGCGGATGCGTTAGGAAACATGAACTCTCAGTACGACTTTGCGAATATATCTGGGGATCTATTTCAACCCGAAGAAATTTTCCAATTGGATCAACCTATCCGGTCTGAATTTACGCAGCAAAACTCAAACGACCTTTCGCGTTCACCCTCTACGCTGTTGGATTTGGGCAGTGGAACGATACATCGTGAATTTAAAAGTGAAGACTATTGGAATCAGAGTTTGTCAAATATAATGAATGACGATAGTAACAACAGTAGTTGTAGTAGATACAATTTAACGTCCTCGCCCGATACGACACAGGCGTCCTTGCATAACAGCGCCATGCCGGTTGAAAGTCACAGCGATTTGAACTATAATTTGCAAAAGTATGATAGACTACAACAGGGTGGTTACTTCAATCATGGTAATTACGATGATAGTTATAAAAATCAACCTAGTTTCTTGGATGTAATAGGAGACACAAAAATGTACTTCGCGGAAGAAAATCTTCACAATAGCTTTGAAAACTATTCCGAATCGAAACAAATGTATAAGTGTAATTCAGATTCTAAATATCCAGATAAATGTGCAGAATTATCGCAGTTTGTCGATTATAGTACGCTGTTGTACGACAACAAAAATTTTGCGAACGATAACGTAGTGATGATGAATGATCCCGATTTTCGAGTTGGTACTTATTTGCCAGTTAGTGGTGTACATTACGGTCCTGATTTTTCGAATATTAATAGTATGTTGCATCCTGGCAACCTCTAGGTTTATAGAAAAATATTTACTTAAAAATTTTGTGCCTTGTAATTGTAAAAGCTTTCCAAATGATCTTTGTCGAAATGTAAGTTTTAGTCACTTGAAATTCTTATTGTACATAGCTGTTTGTTTGAAAGTGTACATAGATAATATTAATAAATTGTGATATTTACTGCTGTTTACACATGTTTTTTATTTAAAACCCACAAATTCCATCAAATAAAATTATATTGTAAATTGACATTAAATTCTATGAATATGTAACTTCAGTTTCGTGTGATTGTAGATATAGATTGAAAAACATTAAAGAATTTTTACAGCATAAACAAAAATTAATCAAGGAAAGTTTTTTCAGCGCCAGGGCTCTAGTTGGCGTGGAATTCCTTCATATCTGTTATATTATTCAGAATGTAGAAACACACCCTTAAGAAATGTGGCATTAAATTTCATTTTACATCAACTAACTTGGTCAAGCCAGGGCATACTAAACATATATTTTGTTTAATCGAAGGCCAGATTATTGTTACCGTAGAGTGGGGTTACTTTGCCTGGATTTTGCATTATTTTAAAAGTAACTTTTCTAAAATATTAGCTATAGCTTTAAATAATTATCAGTATTTAAATTAAGGGTCTTAACTACACATTTTCCAAAATTGGAAACAATTGGTGTTAATTTGAATTTTTTTTTAATTGATCGAAAATTTGGCGAAGTCGGGGCAACTTTCCCTTGCTATTTGAAACTCATAAAATAGCAAAATTAGTAGTGTGAGGAGGTTACTTTGCCTCCCTAAAAATCTTTTAAAAATTTTTTTTTGATATTTTCAATTTTTTTTGATAATTTTCAATATTTTTCATGGGTGTCTCTAAAATAAAACCTTGTTTTGTAAGCGAACAAACTTTATTATTTTAAAAAAGAACAATTATATGTGGTGAAAATTCTAGAAGTACAACTTAAAATTAGTAGATATTTTGTAATCTTATTTAAAAAAAATAACACTTAAATTTTTATTTTAGGAACAAAGAATAAAAACTAAAAATATATATTTAACCTTAAACTGTGAACGAAAATAAAATACCTATTCTAAACACTTCCATAGGTAGTACCTACTTATGTCTACAGTTGATACATAGATAAATCTTCTGAAAACTTATAAATTTCTCGGGAAGACGATGGTTTCTTTGGGGGTAGTAGAACTTTTTTAATCTCGTCTTCCAACACATAATTTACATCTTCTTTGCTTGGAAATACAAAAAATTCTGCGATTTCCTAACTAAAAATTTAACTTTATAATCAGTGTCTTCAATACTATCTAATACCTGGCCTATAAAATGTTTATAACCATTTCCATTTTCAGCTTGAAAAGCTACAATAACGAAGCTGCCTTTTTCAATTTCTTCACTATTTTCTGTCTCTTCTACAGCTGCTTCATCTTCTGCCGTCTCATCTAAATCACTCGAATTTTCATTTTCATCTGGGTACAAATCTTGAGCAAGAACAGACTGCCCTGGTTCTGCTTGTAACATCTTCTTTCTCCTTGGTGCTGAAGCAGAAGGTTTTCTAGTTTCCTTTAAATACTCCAATAGAGTTTCGTCTATGTTTCTATGTGGTATCGCGTCTTTCACTTTATTTGATGGTAGTTTTTTTAACACTTCTTGTCGGTTAGTGGGGTGAATGCCTGCAGCTTTAAATCCGTTCTTTATAATCTGTTCTTGATTTAGCTGAATGATTTCTACTAAACGTTTCAATAAATTTGGAAAAACTACTTTGTTAACCACCGAGTCTCTTGGGTTTCTCTGTTTATATTCTAGAATAAGTTTTCTCCAAGCTACTTTTAGAGATTTAAAGAAGCTGATGTCTAGTGGTTGAGTGATATGAGTAGCGTTGGAAGGCAAAAAAATAAATTTTATATTATTTCGCTGACATTCCCTCAAAACCTCAATATTGAGGTGAGACGATAAATTATCTCCTATGATAACCTTCACCCCAGGAAGGGATTTAGCCCAAGGCAATACGATTTTCATGAACCAGTCTTCAAAGCATGCCCCATCGAACCAACCAGACCCTTGTTGTGTTATATCGGCAGTGTTTTGGGCCTCCAAGGCACCACA
Source organism: Limonius californicus (assembly GCA_014611495.1). NCBI lineage: Eukaryota > Metazoa > Arthropoda > Insecta > Coleoptera > Elateridae > Limonius > Limonius californicus. The sequence goes on along the minus strand of JABXWE010015085.1, from coordinate 12,363 downwards.
AATCGTAGAGCCTTTCTGCCTTGTATACTACATACAATGGTAATACCAAACCAGCAGCTGTTGCAGCGAACATGAGGGAAATTGCACTTTTGGTAGAGTTCATCACACGCTCTGGGTATTTGGTCCCTCTGCGAAATATACATTTGGTGGATCCCGGTATCCCGGATCATCAGTCAGATTAGTCTCATCAAAATTTAATATGTTTTTCGGGTCCACATTTTGCAGATTCGTTTCAAGGTTGTCAAAATGGCGGTTCAGCTCTTCTTCTGTTTTTTCAGCACGTGCTTTTTTTATATTCTGACAATGGCGATTTGTGAGTTTTTCTTTGTGACGTTTTAAAAAATTTAGGCACCAGTCTTTACCTGGCTGATTATTTTGAAATGGTTTAATTTTTGTTCCTAGTTTATCTAAATGCCTTTTCACCACCATCCTCAAATCAAACATTGTAAGTGGGCTTCCGAATTCGGCACTGGCTATTAACAAATCGACTATATGCCTTTCTGTAAGTTCTGACATCACAGTTGGCGCTCCAACATTATTCATATGTTTGTTTATAACTTTATTTCTAAGAGTTCTTATAGGAATGTTATACCTTTCAGACGCTGCTTTGAATGTTAAAATTTGTCTGCGTATTTTAGACACTGCTTGATTTAATATCTCGGAGGAGTAATTTTTGTAATTTCTTGCTCCGACTTTCTTTTTGTAATTGCGGACCATTTTCTAATCAGAAAAAAAAAACAGTTTCATCATTTAATATTACTGCTGCTGAGTAATTGATGCTGGCAAAGTTACCCCAAAAAATTAGACAAAAATGTAAGGCTTACTATGATCTCTTGTAATAAATCAGAATTTTAGGCAAGGTAAAGCAAAACCGCATTTTTGCAATGCCAAAGGTGTACAAATTACCCCCAAACAACTACAATTAACCACACTTTAACAACTTACCATTTGCAACCCTTAGCAGTACCAGCACAGGATATTTTAAAAAAGTTGAAGAAACGAATTTATGGTGCAACACTTCAGAAAACGAGGGAAACCGAACTGAGGTATTCAAACATTGTCAGGGACTCCCATGTGAATACGCTTGCGCACTTGTTTGAGAACTAAATTCCTGCCAACATAAATTATACCAACCCAAAAAAAAATTGGCCTCAAGGGCAAAGTTACCTACCTTGGCAAAGTAACCCCACTTTACGGTACTCAAAAATGAATAGGGATATTGCAGTGTAAGACACTTAAAAGCAACACCAATTGCATTTATAATAAAAAAAAACTACCAAAACAACAAAATGTAATGAACATGACAATTACAACAAAGGTAAGTTTAAAGAAGAAATTTAACAATATTTTAATGAAAATCGTTATTGCCTCCTTTCAATTAACATAAATTTATTGAACTCTAATACCGCCTGGCACCTCCTCTGGCAATAATAACTGCTCTGCAACTTGCTGGCATACTCTAAATGCAATTATCAATAAGTTCTTGTGGAATTTGATGCCACAGTACCGGAAATACAACCCTCAGCTGTTGCACAGTAGTAGGTTTTGGATTATGATGAGCCAGCTGTCTCTGCAGAAGGTCCCATGCTCGATGGGGTTGAGGTCTGAAGATAGCAACGGAAGAGCCTCATCTCAAATCATCTCTAAAACAACCCGAGCATGATGTGGCCTTGCGTTGTCGTCAAGAAACACAAAATATTCCCGTCCAACGGTTCAGAACATGGTCCATAATGATCTCTTGGACATAACGTTGGCCCGTCAGTGTACCATTAAAGATATGGAGGTCAGCACGCCACCGTAAAGAAAGTCCAGCCCATACCATAAGATCACCACCACCACCAAAGGCAATGACTGGTTGGGTATACTGAGGTAAGGTACGATGTCTGGCACTACGATATACTCTTTGACCGCTATCATTCCTGAGACAATATTTGGACTCATCCGAAAACGATATATCATCCCACGCTGTCGCTTCCTGAAGCCTAGGTCTTGACCATTCCACCCTTTGTCTTTGTCGAGCTACAGTTCTTGCAGAACATCTCAGAGGGCGGTATAAGGTAAGTCCTACCTCAAACAATCGATTTCGAACAGTTTGGTCGGAGAATCGATTTTCTGTGGCATTCTGGAGCACTTGCTGTAGCTGTCGAACAGTTGAAAAAGTGCATTCTTGCATTAATTACCAGAAGTCGATCCTCACGTAGTGTTGTGATGCAAAAAGATCCACTTCGAGGCCTTATTGCAGTCGTACCTGTTTCTCTAAGGCGCAAAAGGGCACGTGTAATTACCCTCTGCGTAGTTCCTAACATGTCAGCAATGGCGACCTGGCGATCTTCGCTTTAGTGCATAGCAACGGCTAAATTTCGTTGTTCTATTGTTAAATGGTTTCTCTGCATTGTTGTTTATTATTAAGAACACAAATGTAACACACGAATAAAAAAAACAATGAACAAAAAAGATCTTAAGAAGACTGGAAAGATTATTCAATCAAACACACAAACTCGACTTGACACTAATACGGTTAAACAACTGCAACTGGATTCGATTGTTTTTTTTTAACATCAAAAATTACCGCTTGCTCTAATTATCAATAATAATAATAAAAACGCACTAAAAATGTAAAAAGTAAAGAATTGAAATGTTGATTAAAGAAAAATAAAAACTTGTTTTTCACTTTAGTAGTCAGTGTTGCCATCTCTAGCCCTAATACAATCCGACGGGGAATGCTTCTAACCAAATTGTCAACTTGTTCGTGAGGTAAGTTTGCCCATTCCTCTAGAGCGGCTTGAATGAGCTGATCCACATTTCCTGGATTATCCCTTCCACCTCTAATCCTTCTTTTAATGAAGTCCCACACATGCTCATTGGAATTAATATCAGGCGAGCAGGCAGGTCATCTCAGAACAGTGACATCTACTGTTGCCAGAAAGTCTGTGGCAACTCCACTATGTGGATCTAGTATCTGGATCTAGATTCTTTTTACACGAGGATTTTATATCTGTATCTAGATCATAATTGTCTGGATCTTTCATCTTTAGATCCAAAGATCCGCTACAATTTATTTCTTGATTTTTCTTTTGTGAACTTTAAAAACGCATTGAGAAATAATTCCTATTTAAAGTATGTTTATGTATTTTAGGAAATGTATTCTATTCTTCTTCAGCAAAATAAATTATGTACGTGCTTCCAGAAGATTGCAGTTGGGTTTTACTGGTTTTACCTACCCATTATGCACTAAGCGTACCTATATTTGAGCAATTGTGCAGATGCAGACAGACGCCTGGAATTTCCTGTCCTTCAAATGTACCTGTTGCGAGGTAGCAAAAATACTTTAGCTATTTTATTACTTATTAAGGAGACTAGGTAAAGCAAGAACAGAAATTTTTCGGTATTTGCGTCACTGCTGTCATTGGGGGTGAACCATTTGGTAATATTAGGTTAAAGTGATGATGAGCGACGAAAGTGCTTTCAGGAACTGTAACGGATAACGCAAACAATTTCAGCAAAGCTTTTAATATATTTGCATCTTCTCTGTCTAGAAACAAATATAATGATAGCGAATTAACAGAACTGCAAAAACAAAATGATGTAGATGTAGAATCTTTAGTAGATTTTGATGATGACAGTACCTAAGTGCTTTTACCTCAACATTTTAAATGTTGTTCACATACCCTAAGCCTTATTATTACTGTAGATGCAGTCAAAGCCACAGAAAACGCAATATATAAAAAAAAATACACCATTCGGTTTTTCAAAAAGTTTTTTCTTTACGGAATTTAGTAAGTAGGTCAACTAAAGACGAATTGGAAAATATATGCGGTATTAAATTGAAAGTTCCTTGTCCAACTCGGTGGAATTCCATGCATGATGCATGCATGAAGCTAATTAGCATGGAATCAAATTTAACGAAATTTGTAAAATATTAAAATTAGAAGGATTTCAGCCATCCGATATTCTTTTTTTGAAAGAACGTATTTTTGTTACAAAACCTATAGCAGTTGCAATAGACATTTTACAAAATGGAAAAACCTGTCACTTAGGAACAGTTTTACCAACACTTTTTAAAATTAAAAAATCATTGGAAGCTATGCTGGAACTACAATACTCTTCAAAATTAAGAGGATGTTTGCTAAATGAACTTCAAAAACGTTTTGCAAATATAATGGATATAGAAAGCTCCGGCAGTCGACCATACTTGTTGGCTACAATTTCTAATCCAAAATTTAAATTAAGGTGGTTAGAAATTACTTCGTTTAAAGATGATTCTGAATTCTGCAAAAGTGTATTGAAACGAAAACTAGAAGAGTTACAGTTAGGAGGATCTCAAGAAGATTATAATGAAACAACAGAAAGTCACGTAAATTCCGAAAAAGAAAATTCCTATCCTGAGGAATTCTTTGATTTTTTAAAAATAAATAATACGCAGGTACAAACATCTACATTGCAGTGTACAAACTATTTTGAGGATCCCGATAACAGTTACATTCAATTAAATAAGTATCCGATAATAAAAGAAATTTTCCTTAAATGTAATTGTACACTGCCTTCTTCTGCCCCCGTCGAAAGAATATTTAGTACGGGTGGACAAATTCTCACCCCTCGTAGAAATAGGTTAAATGACGAAATTTTCGCAACGTTGGTAATTTTAAAAGAAAATGAAATAAAATTCGATAATTAGAATTATGTTACTTTATAGTTAATAAAGTAACTTTTGGTGTAGTGTAGCGTATTATTATTGTATTATAACTTGTAAGTAGTGTAAGTTTGTAATAAAGTTTTGTTCCTGTTAACTATATATTTATTTTCTTATGTTACTGTCCAAGTATCCAGTGGCACTGTCCTGTCCATATCTCTGGAATCTCTAAAAATTAAAAAAACACCCCTGACACGTTCGAAATGCGAAAGGATCTAGATAGTTTGTTAAGGATCTTGGATCTTGATCTAGATCCATTTTTAGGTTTGGATCTTTGATCTGGACCTAGATCATATTTTTTTAATGTATCTGGATCTGTATCTAGATCCCTAATTAGAGGATCTTACCCAACACTGGTTCTAGTACCAAATCGACATACCGGCGACCCGTTAAACTTTGCCGTAAGGGACGCAAAGGAGTTTTTTCTCCCATCATAATACCTCCCCAGAACATAACAGTTCCTCCTTTATATCTTGGAACAGATCTGTCAGTTTGCCGTCTAACTTGTCTGCCTCGACCTCTTAACACCCAAATTCGATGGTCATCTAACCTTAGACCATTTCTGGTTTCATCTGAAAAAAGGATACCTATTTTGCCAATCTTCAATTGTCCAGTGTTCCAGACACCAATTTAGCCGATCACGTTTGTTCTGCCTGAATAACTCGGGAATCCTTTAACTACCTCCTGCTAAATAAATTTCGGGCACGAAGTCTCTTTCGTATTGTTTCAACTGAAATACAACACCTGTAGCCTGCAAAAGTTTCCTTTGGAGCTCCGGATGAGAAGAGGTTGGATTTCTTCTAGCAAATACACACATGATCAAAATTATTGCATATCTGTGAATCGCCACGAATTAAACTTTTTAATGAGATTGTGTGCTGTAATCGGAATCGACTTTATTAGTATCGACTAGATTAATCGAAAACGGCTCATCTGTGTTAAATAGATTGGGTTTTTTAAAGAGTTTTTATTCCAAAGACTAATACAAAATTCAACTAAAAACAGGAACACAACAATAAAAGCTAATTTTAATACATTAGTAGTCGGTATTTCCTCCTCGGGCACGAAGACACGCATTTATGCGGTTTTCGATACTTTCAATGAGATGGTCAATGTTTCTTTGAGGAATAGCGTCCCACTCTTCCCGAGCAGCAATTTTCAATTCTCGTAAAGTTAAAGGAGGATTATTTCGATTTCTAATACGGGCTTTTAACATGTCCCAAGCATGTTCAATAGGGTTCATGTCGGGAGAATTTGCTGCCCACCACAACCTTGTGATACCCTGTTCTTGAAGGTATTGCTCAACGGCAAGAGTACGATGGGGCGTCGCATTGTCATCCATAAATACGAAATCTTCGCCCACTCTACCTAGAAATGGACGTACAACAGGAGCAAGAATCTCTCTAATGTAAAGGTTTCCTGTCATTGTCCCTTCAATGGCCACCAGTGGCGTACGAGCACCGCGCATTATACCGACCCAAAACATTACGCTACCACCTTGGAATGGAAGACGAGACTGGGCTGTGGACAAGCGTGCTTGCCTTCCTGGACCTCTCCAAACTCGTATACGTTTTGAATCACTTAGCAAGCCAATTCTGGTTTCATCAGAAAACATTACCATATTCCAATTTGGTGCCCTTGCTGTCATTTCTTGGGCCCAACGCAAACGAGTGGTTCTGTGTTGACGAGTCAATCTAGGCACATAGAGAGGGCTACGAAGATGCAAATTGTTGGATTTCAGACGCCTGTGGATTGTGTGCCTGGAAATATTTATTCCTTCCATTCTTCGGAATTCTCGTTGCAGAGCACTACATGACAATGTGCAATTTCTTCGAGCTATTAGAGTTAATTGGCGGTCTTGTCTAGGCGTAGTGACTTTCTTTCTACCCTTTCCTGGCCTATCTTTAACGTCATCAGTCTCCCTGAATTTTCTAAAAATTCTGGAGACATCACTCTGTGATACTTCTACAGTTTCCGCAACTTCTCTTTGTGTCAGCCCATTCTGCAATAGGGTCACTATTCTCACTCTGTTGAAGTATGTAATCGTGTTTCGTACCATTATGTTAATTATGCAGCGCAAAAAATCACAAAATTAACTTATTTACTAAGTTGATTGCTTTGTCAATTTTAGTTGCTTAGTAAACATTCGTGTCTTTTGTTTTATATTTTGGATATCTTGTTGTAATAAACTTTTAAATACCCAACCTATTCATTTATGGGATAAATTAATGAAAAAACATGGTTCATTGCCTGCAAATGCGATATGCAATAATTTTGATCATGTGTATTTGAATTAAAAAGTGATCTTGTCGATCAGTAGTTACTCTGCGACGACTATGTCTAGGCTTGTTCTTGAGCGTTTCCAATTCTAAAAATCTTGCATAGGTTTGAAACAACGCCCTGCGAGGCGCCCACCGTTACTGCGATTTGCCTTTGTGCCATTCCCTGCTCAACAAGAGCAACAATTCTTCTCCTCTGAACAGCTGACAAACCTACGTACCTAGGACATATTACCTTTTTTGAACACAAAGTTAATTTTCTCTGATACTTCGATTTTACAACTGGACACAAATAACAAAATTTGTCAATGTGAACGTGATCAACTTTTATCAATTAGTTATCTTATTTTCAACAAAAACCTTTATCTCTTGTCTGCTTAACAAGTTTTCATAAATTTCTTATTACTAGCAAGAAATACTGGGTGATTCCATATAAGTTTTGTTGTGTGTATATGCTTTATATTACAATATCCCTATTCATGTTTGAGTAGTTTATCCTTGCGTTTTTTAACCTTGCAATTGGAATTTTTGTTAATGTACTTATTATTACTACTACTTTAAGACAAAGAACATACAATAAACATGTCCAAATACAAACATACATGCTTTATATTATAATACCCCTATTCATTTTTGAGTACCTAGTTTATATAAACTAGTGAAGCTTAAAACACTCAACTATATAAGAAAAATCTTATCATTCTACCTACAGGGAAAAACATTCGAAGTAAGGATAAACTCAACACTATCTACAACGAAAGACATAAAGGCGGTCCCACAAGGCAAAATGTTGGGCCCATTACTATTCAATATATACCTACGTACACGACATACTCATCCATGAACAAGCGCTTATGGCAATGTTTGCAGACGACACTGCGATCATTACTCAACACCACGATTTACCAATAACAACTTAACAGCTACCACATTCCCTTGACATCACATGTGTATAGATTTACAAATGGAGAATTCAGATTAACTCAACAAAATATGAAGCAAAAATCTTTACTCCTGTTAGACGTATTAGCAATCCCGGTAACTTAGTGATCAACCAAAAATTAGAAACGTGGAACACAAAAGAGTCAGCTGTTAAATACCTAGGTATGTTTCTTTACACGAGATTAACATGGGATTACCACCTAAACAAAAAATTAAATCAATTTCATACGAGACTTGCACTACTTTACCCACTAATTAACAGAAAACCATCATTACAAATAGAATGTACCAAAACTACCTACCTAGCAATACTTTGCCCAAGACTGATATATGCAAGTCAAATATGGGGCAATACCTACTTCAAAAATTAACATCAGCAAATTTGCAAATTCAACAGAATAAAGTACTCAGGATAGTTACCACAGCACCTTTGGTTTTTGAAAAACAAACAGCTCCACGAAGGATTAAATATTCCAACAGTTCATAAAATCAATTAGCAAAAAGTTTTTTAAAAATATAAATCAGTGCAGCAGGGTGCCTTATTACAGTCTAGGACACAAAAATACTCACAGACGTCTCAAAAGAAAACTAACACAAGATATAGTACTAACGTCAGACTCCAACACCAGATAGTGAAGTAAATTAAATAGTGATAGCCAACCAATACATACCTAAATATCTCCTCAACTATTGTAAGAATTCAAGAGGATTTCACAGGAAGACCTCATTATAGACATTAAAGATAAATTTTATAAATACACTACCATGTATAGCAAAATAAATTACTGATCTCGCAACTACTATTAAAAATGAAAATAGTATTCTTTGTTTTCTTCCCCGTATCGCCGTCTCAAAGTACCGAATAATTTTCCTATGATTTGTTTTCTTTTATTTATCATATCCTTAATCATTTTCTCATATATTCCATTTTTGTATAGGTACTTTAACTCTGAAATATATGTATTCCTCACAAGTCTTTATTTTATTTGTCCTTCCAATATTATTTCCGGCGCTTAGGCTCCTATCAGGAGGTATTTTGTTTGATCCACATTTATTTTCATTCCCCATTTTTACATTCTTGTTGTAATTTACACGCCATATACGAGATGCAGTAGTCGCAATGTAAGAAGACCAGAGTAGGATTAAAATGAAAACCCTAAGTTACGACACTGCATCCTTTTTTAGTTAAGCCTCCTGTCTTTTATAGCCCAGCAGAGACTAGGGGTACCAAAACAATATACATTTCAACTGCATAAAAGATTTAAACAATTTTTTACTAAGCTGCTAGTTTGTTAGCATTTATTTTTAAATTATACCTATATAGCGGTAGGTATTTGCACATATTGTAACTACTCGATTACCCACAATTCATAGAAAAGAAATGAAAAACGACTAATTTGTGTTTCTTTGAATAGGCATTAGGGGATTTCCTAGTGAGTTGTTGTTAAGAAAGCTATGGGGGGTATTGATATCTAGTTAGCCTGGAAAGTTTCTAGTAAAGAAAAGTGAATGTGGTTGCTATGGTTACAACTGTGATGTTTTATAACTAAGTGGTCAAAGTTTGACATCCATAAGTTGAATGGTGATCAAACTGTGAATTTTTGAAAACAGCGCTGAGAAAAAGGTAGATTTTGAAAAAATCGAATTTCGGTCAGTTATTAAGTATTTATTTTTAAAAGGGTTATCGGACGATGAAAGTTTTGCTGATATGATAGAAATCTTTGATGATCAGTGTCCTTCATACGCCACTATTAAAAACTGGATTGCGGAATATGAAAGAGGAAGATCAGATGTGAAAAATGAGCACCGTCCTGGAAGACCAATTTCTGTGACCACTCCGGAAAACATTGATTCTGTCCATATGATTTTAGAAAATCAACGTATTGGGATTAAGGATATTGCAGAAGTATTGCACATTTCTTATGAACGTGTGTGTCACATAATTAATTACGACTTGGGTATGAGAAGGCTTTCGGCAAATGGATTCCAAGATGCTTGAACGTTGATCAGAAGCGCGTTCGATTGACAACGTCGAAGGAAATCTGCCGCCGTTTTGCAGAAGATTCCCCAAACTTTTTGGATCGGCTTGCTACTATGGACGAAACGGGGATCCATCACTATGACCCAGAGACTAAAGAGCAATCCAAACAGTGAAAGCATGTTGGTTCTCCACGACCCAAGAAATTCTGTATTCAAAAATCCGGTAGCAAGATTCTAGCTTTAGTTTTCTAGGACAAAGATGGGATAATCCCGATAGATTATTTGGAACGGAGTAGAACTATCACGGGAGCATATTATACTGAGTTGCTAACTAAATTACGTAAGAAAATTGTGGAAAAACGCCGCGGAACACTTGCCAGAGGTATGTTCTTTTTGCAAAACAATGCACTGCAAAAAATTGATGAAATTGGTTTCGAATTGGTTGGCCACTCGCCCTATTCTCTGGATTTAGCACCGTCAGACTATTATGTTGTTCCCAAAACTCAAAAAATATTTGAAAGGTACGATTTTCGACAAATGACGAAGCATTATGTGCCGTTGATGAGTGGTTTGCAGACCAAGATCCCCTCGTATTATTCAATTATTTTGAATTAAGCAGATAAAGGAAATAAGGAAATGCAGTTAAAGACGAATTATTGGCATGTAATAAACATTATTGTATACTTTTAAGCAGATCCGAAATGAGTCGTTTTGTTTAAAAAAAGAAAATATGGGTCCGATTGTTCCTTTTACTAGTTATGCGAAACGTACAGCACATGCTCTACAAATAAGTGAAAAATCCGATCGGAGAATAATGGACGAAAGGAAAGGTGCAAAAGAGACTCCAACTTTTATGAGAGAAGTGGTAAGAAGCAAAACGGACGATCTCCCGCAAGGAGTGAAAGAAAGTATACGGACCATCATATATGACCTATATAAACAGAACACCCATATCAATAGCTGGTTTAAATAATATATTAAAAGAAAGATACATATTCGAGGGTTGCGATACAAGCCTGAGAAAAGTATTACACTCAATGGGATTTAGTTATTAAAAAAACGGTCGAGGACTGTGTGAACAGAGTCTTGTAGTACATCAGAAGTATGACTTTCTTAGAAAATATAAAACATTACGTGACGAAGATATTTACAACTTTATCTTTTTGGATTAAGCCTAGGAGGAACCTAAGGGAGGAAAGAAAAGTTCTTGGTAAAACGAAAATCCAGTTACCTGCAAGAAAAAATCGACTAGTGAAGGAAAACGATTTATTATTTTACGTACGGGTGGTGTAAACGGATTTCTCGAAGGTACCGGGTTAATATTTTCGGCAACTAATAAATCCGTAGATTACTACGATAATATGAACGCCCAATTGTTTAAAAATTGGACCACTGACTATTTACTGCCTGCCCTTGAAGAGCCCACGGTTGTCATAATGGATAATGCATCTTATCATTCAGCGCTAGAAGAAAAATTACCTTCATCAAGCTGGACTAAAGATGCATTAAGAACTTGGCTACTAGAAAAAAATATTCCGATGCCACAATATGCACCAGGTGTAATTTGTTGCAGCTAGCAAAATAAAATATGCCAAAAAAGAAACATGTTATTGACAATTTATTGTTGTCGAGAGGACATCAAGTCCTAAGACTTCCACCCTACCACTGTTAGTACAATCCAATCGAACATACGAAGTGTTCAGAAAAGGTTGAGATGACCTTGACTCTACCCGCCAAATATTTGAAAATTAGGTTGGCAGCGCAAAAAGTTTCCCCATACTCTACTCAGCTGATAGACTGCAACGGTTTCAATCTCACTGTTTATGTGTCAATTTGCATCTCAGCGTATTTTATTTCCGAGTCTTGTTGAGTTCTTCCTGCCTTTTTGGGTCTTATCTTTGAAAAAACAGTTCTTATCAGAACTACTGAACCTGTTTCCTAGTGTAGTAAGGTAAGGCACAAACAATTGTAAACTATTCAGTTCCACAGAATAAGAGGTTATGTTTTAATTTCAGCTAGAGAACAATTATGGTGTTTACAGCAGAACAAGACGCCTTTATCGTAATGGCTCATTATCGCAGTGGAAATTTAAATCCAGATGGTACTTGGATTTATAACCTGGAGTCTTGCATTGAACAATTTGTACAGCAGTTTCCGGATCCAGAGTTTAACCGGCACAATTTTGTAAATCACAAGCACAACATAATTAGGCGATTTGAAGAAAGAAACTGCATTTGCAAAGGAAAATCCACCGGACGACCAACTAAGTTAACACCAGAGAGGATGGCTGATATTGAGCAACGCATTACAACTAGTCCAAAAAAATCGTTAAGAAAATTAGCAGCTCAGACTGGTTTGTTTACTTCAACCATGTATAAAAGCAAGTTGTTATTATAAATAATTTTAGGACTAGCACTCGATACTGTTCATACAGCTGTAAAGAAAAGGCTTCATTTTCATCCTTACAAGGTG
>JABXWE010015084.1:0-31665 GCA_014611495.1 Limonius californicus | reverse complement strand
ACCTACGGCTTTACTTCTTATCCGACAGAAGGCGCATTTTCAGATTTTTCCCCGCTAGAAAAATCTCGCCGACCTCAGCCAGGTTTGAACCCGCGTCCCTCGGATCTAAAGGCAAACGCGCTAACCACTAGACCACCGAGGCCGGCAACCTTTCCACTTACATGAAACCTCTTTCAAAAAATAACAACTCGCTGTTTTAAATTTAAATCTGCGAAATGCATTTCATGTTTCGCTGATCTGTGGATTCAAATTTAAAACAGCGTGTTATTATTATTATAACTAGTAGACAACGTCTCCAAGATTGAAATAAGGTAAAAAAAAACTATCAAAACAATCATAAGAATTTGTGATAAAAATTGCCAATTGTGCTATAAAAATACAGTAAAATCATTTTACTTTTATTACATATGTGGAATTAATTTAGTGAAATTTTTTCATCTTATTACAAACTGCCATTCGTTTACAGCACAATGCACACAGCCCCAATCTCAAAATTTATCAGACTTTTTCACAATCAGAACAATGCCAAGACTTACCCATTTACTTTATTGTATATTATTTTACGTAATATACGTATTGTCTTTTACATTGGCTGTAATTCGCAATTTCCAGCGTTCAGGTAGACGGCCCTAAGCCCCTTGGTGGACAGGGAAACGAAATCATGGTCGTTTTAGCATCCTCTTAAGGAACTAACATAGCCCCACTACTTCAGTATTCGTGCGAGTTTTGTATTAACGGTAGAACTAAAAGTAAATTTTATTGTCGTGTTCCGCAGTGAATTGTGTACTTATTATAGCATTTCAATGCACAATTGTCGTAAAAATTATTGCGAGCTTGGAAATTAGGTATATAAGAACTGATAAAGTCGTCAAAACAAACATGTTGGTATACTGTAAACAATCTGTAAAGGATGATCTTTCACACTGTATTTCGTATTCTAATCCAAGGATTTCTTGTGTGTGGTTCATCATTAATTTTCGACGATCGCAAGTACAACGCAACAATGTCTTGCTCTTTTCTGTCACTTAAAATCACATGGTCGGCCTTTAAGACCTGTTCTTCCTCTTAAATAACTACACCAAAGAATTTCACCTCATATAAACACGATTCACTTATGAATTTTATCCCGTTTACGCCAATCATTTGTAAATTTAATTGCGCCATCTATATTCGCTGACGTTTCTCAGTATATTTACAAGGTATAAGAATAACATAGAATGTGAAATACAATGGAAGCTTGAACTCATTTTGTGAACATTTTCCTTAATTCATAATTCAAACAGAATCTATTTATGAATGATTTGTTACGCTCAACTTACTTAAACATGTCCCAAGCACAAAAGTAAACATGTTCAACAATTAACTTCAATTTTGTGTAGGTACCGAATAGGACAGAAAAGCACTTAATTACCGTTTTAAATCTGCGTTTCATTTATGCAGAAAATCCGCGTTGTATCAATACATCTTTATTTACAGAGCAAATAAACATAGCTTTATTAAGACTATTCTTGCCACAAAGATGGTTACTTTTTGCCTAGATCCGGCGCTGGTCTATTACTGTGAGATCAAACCACACTAAACTAAATGTTTAATATGCCGACTCATTGTACTTACCTGCTTATTGTTTAAATCTAAATCCGTTCTACTGAAGTTAGAATGATGGTTTTAAAAATTAAGCTTGGGATTTTGCTATTACAGCAATTTTTATAAAATTTGAATATAAACATGAAGTTCACGTTGTTCATCGAATAAACTTTCTTATAATTACTAAAAGTATTTTTAAATTTCAAAAATGTCAGAGATTATAAAAAATGTAGTCACTAAAGTACAATTTGTTAATTATTTCTCGCATTCCTTCCTTAAAATTGCTCATTACCATACTTTTTAGTATCATGGCCAATTGCTTATTGAAACAAAAAATAAGGTATGGCCTGTAATTCTATTTTAAAATTCCAACATATTTCAGAAATTTCAGGCTACTCTTTGAATGTAACTCAAGCTTTGTTCATAAGTAAAACATTAAGTACTAAACATTTCAAGTATACGATATTGAGGCACTACAATTAAATCACTCAACACAGAAAGCTACCACAATTGTATTATATTCAAAATAATTTAAGTACATATAATGGTTTGAAAGAAGTGCAGTATTTGTTGTTCTATGTTCTAGTTAATCTTGTTGTTGCCCCTGCAAAATATCAACCAAAACATTTTCAATTTTAAAAATTACTTCTGTACAATTTTCTTAACTGGCGCAGATGTAATCACCATATAAATTTTACAACAATAAACTTATATGTTGCAGGTCTATCAGTAAAACAATAGTTGTAAATATAATCTGGGGCGTTATCTTTTATTACACCATACAAAATATACAAAGCAATAACAATAAATATATACCTACATAAAATCGCAGTTAAACGTTAAGAGGTAATTTTCAAAGTATTTGCGTATTGAAACTCAGGACTGTTTTCATATTCACACATATCCAAGGCTATTTCACAACTTTCTTTAACAACTCTCTTATCATCCGACATGTACTTGTTTAAAACTTCCAAACAATCCTCGGTTGCAATAGCCCCAAGGGCTTCAGCACATTCGTGCCGAACCATTTCGTTCTCCGAGCGATCTTCCAAAGATTTTTTTAGAAAAGACACACTCGTTTCATCTTGTAATTGACCTAAAACAAACGCAACTTCATGGCGAAACAGAGCACTTCCACACCTTAGAGCAGATCCCAAGGCTGTTACTGCATCTTTAGTTCGCATATTTCTTAGTGCAAACATTGCTCTGTAACGATCAAAAAGTGTTGCTTCCTCATTAAACAGAATTGCCATTAAAGCTGCTACATTGGTTATTGTCGCAGGTGGAGCTGGATCTACAGATGCGTAAGGGTTCTCGGACAGACGTTCTTTGGTACAGTTTGGATCTTGAAGCCATTTTATTCGTTCTAAGGCTAATTCGCAAGTTTCGGCAACCTCGACCACCGGATCTTTTAAAAATTTCTGTAGAGTGTCAACAACTTCTGAGGACCCAATAGCTCCTAAAGCTTCGGCTGCAAGACATAAAAGAACTTTTTAAATTATCCGGTTAAATCTAGTAATTATTGGCAAAGTCCCATTCCTACCTAACCTCTAAATTACTCACCAGCTTCATGTCGAACCATCGGCTCCTGTGTTGTATCCTCTAAAACTTTTACGAGAACGTGAATTGCTTCTTGATCTTGCATTTGACCCAAGCAATAAGCTAACTCATGTTTCAGCAGAGCAGAACTGTCTTTAAAGCACTCATTTATGCACTGTATGGAGGTTGGACCGCCAACATTCCTTAATGTAAATAACGCCCGGAATCTCTCTTTCAGCGGGCGTTTTTCGTCGTTTAATACTGAACCAATGGTACGTATTTGATTTTCTGTAATATTAACCATTTTAAACGCGCGAGGAATATTGTTCTGCGCCAAATCAAATTTTGGATACTAGAAAAAGGGAAATTTTGTGTTAACAGTCCCGGAAACTTAAAGTAAAAAAATACTAAACGTAAAGAAGTGTCTCTTGTCGACAGCCGTATATAATATCGAAGGTGTTTTGTTTCATTAATTGAAATCTTTCAGTTTAAAGTCGAAATTTATAGAATATTATAATAGTAAAGGGAAACCACCGCGTATATACAATTTGGACCGGCAAAGTAGTCACTGTTGAAAAAATGGCTACAGCAAGAAAATTCTAGCAAGCGAGGTCTATAAAATTAGTTAATTTTACATGAAATCTTATCGTCTTAAAATTATAGATCCTAAGCAACTAAAGAATTTGCTCACTTGTATGGAATTTATATCTAAAATTGATTTACCTATGCAAATTACAATTACATAGATGTATAAATGAATACATAATGGTTTTCTACAACAGTTTGTTTGTATATACATAAGTAATATAAAAATATATTATCTACTACATTCAATAAAGTACATAGGTATGTTTCAGAAAATGCAATATTTTTAACAATAATTTTGTACAAATTTACTTGGTACAATATGGGATCTATGACGCTTCGCCGGATGTCCAAAACGTCGACACTATATTTCGGTTGTCTTAAACGCCGACAAAGTCTATAATGCCGACTGCTGTTCGAAGACCATTTCACTGACGAAGGTCAAAACGCCGACCAGTGTTAAACGACGTCACAGAGTTTGATAAGTGTGTCAATGACGAAAACGGCCGAACCTTGCGTGTCCATTAATATTACTGTTTCGTAATGAACACTTTGTCAAATCAGACCAAAGCGCCGAAACGAAATCATGACCAAAACGCCGACCATGTTCAAACCACCAACAGAAGAATGTGAATAAAACGCTGAACTTTTGTAACGGGTGCTTGGTCGAAAGCGACCAAAACGGTGATATGTGTAACTGTGTACATTTTAATAATGTGAATTCAAATTTAAATTTTCTGGTAGGATAGAAGAAAAACATTAATAGGTTCTTAACAGCAAATATCTGCTGTTAAGATGTTGGCAATATCAAATAATTCCCCCATAATTAAATTAACTAAATGTGTCGTTAGTAAAGAGATAAACAAGTAATAACAGTTTTTTATTCTTTTAGCTCTCGTATAAAAAAATCATCACCGTATATTGTAAAAATCTCTTCAAAATACGTTCTGTCAGAAAATTTGTACAAATATTCAACTATTGTTGTACACAAATAAATTAGTTTATTTTATAACTTTTAGTGCTAAGAGGAATTTAATAATATGTATTTTCAGAAAGCACAGAAAACTTGTAAAATAAGCAGCTGCTTCGTATATTCTCTTTAATCCTATTTTGATATTAAGTTTTTACTTTATGTAATACGGTTTTATATAAGCTTATTTACATTTGCATAATATGTTTCTTTTGTAGTGTTTGTTTCACTTTTAATCTGAAGATGGGTTGTAGACAACCCGAAAACGTTTACGTTGCTACTACATTTTGTATAACTTCTTTATTAAACGTTTTTGTGGGAATCGACATTGGTTTTTATTATTTTTATTCAATATATCCCACTATGAGTCATTAGGACTTCAACGAATTTATTGATAATTATTATGCACTTTCCTCTAGAAGGTGGAACATCTATGACGGTTTTCGATTAATTATCAGGCCAACCTTTTCTGATAACGTCATGAGTATCATGCCATGTATCATCTAACCAAATTATTGATTGATTTTGTCTACAGTATAAATTAATCGTCTTGAGGTGTTCTTCCCGTAACCGTACAATGCGATCGCTTTCCATTATGTATTGCCGTTTATTTATAACTTTATATTTAAATTCCATATCTGTGATCAAACACCGTAACGTTTCTGGATTTTTGTAAGGAAAGTAGGTACAATATTTTGATCTACTTTCTTGAAATATTTCGTTTGCGGTGGAAACTAATTTCTTTTTACAAAAATTATAAATAGTATCTCTTACGGTCTCCCTGATTCCTACATCAATCTTAAAAATGTCAGAGTAGTTCTTTTTTTATTTTCCCGGCCCCCAATCTGCAGTTTTATCAGTTAGCCTCTCTCTATGGATATTTGGATCTCAACAGAATGTGGCGTCCTTCCCTCCTGTACACACTTACTGTTTAACACGAGCTCCGAACCGCAGAAAGTGTCTTACACTTCTTCTGCGAAGAAAGCGCTCTTAGCATTTAGTATTTAATTATTAAATGGTACATTATTACAAAAAAAATCACTGGTGCTATAATAGTTAGTTGGACGTATTCTTCAAAGTTAAAGACATATACAAAGTTTGCTAACACAAATCGAATAGTTTAACAGTTACGCACTAATTTGGTTTTTCGAAAATAACAATTAAAAAATAATCTAAAATTATGATAAATAATATCCGACCAACACTTCTACTGATGTGTGGTTTAGTGGTATTGATTAATAAATAAATGTGTAGTATTGTCCGGAATTTTCAAATGAGTTAATGTGACTAATTTATTTTCCTAATCATAAATGTAAAATTAAAATACACTAGTGGTTTTTCTCAATCAAACAAAAATAATGTGATGCACAACAAAGAGTACTCTGTATTCTTTATAATTGGCTATTGTTATTCACTTGAGCAATAAAACTGTTTATGCAAGACAACAAATTTTAATATCTACCAAATTACAGAGCCCGCAACACAAAAAAAAAGTATTTATCTAATCCTCTTGTAATGATTTACTCACACACTCCGTTGCTGGTTGCGGAGCCACTACAATATCAAATAAAAAGTTTGAGGTTAGAAATAGTTTTCTAAATACCAAGAACTGCTTTTCTGAATTAATTGCGCATACACAAACACTTGTTGGTTGTCAAACTTATATAACAATGGCCCGTAGTCGTTTAGAAAAAATAGGAACCATTTACGCGAGGTTTTCTTTTCCTTAATTAAGCATAATATCAAAATGTCTTAAACTTACAACTTCTAGAACAAGAGGCTTAGTTCAGTCAGGAGCATTAGAATGGGAAGACCGGCCTCTGTGGTACGACCTGTACGAAGCCTTCCCTCCAAAGGAAGAACCTCGATTTGACCGACCCATTCCCAATATTCCCCTAAAAAACATATTCTACGAGGAGGATAAAATTAGAGCGTAAGCTTCGCCTAGTATTTAAGAAGCATCAATTTTATTTTGTTACTTCTAGCTTGCTGCATAACAGGAATAAACAAATAGGCACCGTGAATATGTTTAATCACGCTTCACAGACTTTAACAAAAAGGTTTATCGAAGCTTATAGGAAGTTAGAACTGCAGTATGCCAGTACAGCTTCAGAAGAGCAGTTGTATGAAGAAACCATCGACATGCTACAACGAGAAAGACAGAGACAAAGTGCACAAATAGAAGACGAACAAATAAGTTTGGTTAGTTCATTTAAAGAAGCGCAAGAAAGAGAGAAAGAAAGGGTTAAAGATTCAGCAAATATTGCTATTAAAGTGAAGGATTTATTTAAAGAGTAGGCACTTGTAAATGTGTAGTAATAAATGGATAGTTTGATACAAATTGGTTATAAGTAATATATCTTAGCTTAAAATGTTAAAAACGGTACTAATTATTTGCTTCTTTTATCTAATGAACCTCTACCACCGGTGCTGCTTCCAGGATATATTGCACTTGCAGGAAGAAGCGAAAATTGGGAAGTGTGTGATGGTTTTTGATTTACATAAACTTCTTTAAAACTATTGGTGCTATTGATTTTTGCTTCTACAGTGATTTTTTGATGTTGCATAGCTAGTGACGTGCTATTTACATCATTTTGACAATACTGCTGTTCTATAAGAACCCTTAATCGTGTACTAATAAGCCTCAAGTATTTTTTTAAAACTTGCCGCGTTCTCCTTGTCATGTATTTCCCAAATTCTTGTTTCATGAATTGTTTGAAAAGGAAATCGTGCATCTAGGGCATAAGAAACTTACAAATTAAATAAACAGAAAAACAAGTTGCTACCTCAAAAATACCTCTAGGGTTACGTATGAAAGAATGGCTAATTGCTATTTCTTCTAAAAAATTGTCCAGTGCGTGTGGATCATGGATATACTCGAGCATATCCAAATAACTTGTTAAAACGGCAAAACAATGATATTTTAAGCAGCTAGACAGTGCCTTGTGTCCTGTTCTATCTCGTTTTTTAATAATACAATCGTATACTTTTAATTCTTCTTTAAAAGTGTTTCGAAAATCTTGCTTGTTCATAAATTTGTATAAACTCCAGCTAACGGTAAGCGATGCAATATCTATCATACGAAATACAGTACTGAGCTCTCGTAGATTGTCTTCTGTAAGCTCTCTCAGAAATTCCTCCTGAAACTGGTGAGATGATTGCAAATAACTTCTACCATATTCTTAAAATTACAAAACTGGTAATTAATTTAAAACTTCCAACGCTTTTATTTGTACCAGAAAAAGTAGATTCCACATCAAGGGAATCGTTCCTGCAAATGCCTCCCCTTAATAATTTCCATATGCACATTGAAAACCATCATTTTGACACTGACACACACATATGTGACAGTTCGATTATTTCACATGTCCAGAAAGTCAGTGCAATGGGAAACTTCTTTTACTGCATGAGAAAAAATCACCAGCAAAAGATTTTGGCAGAAGAACCTCGTATGAGCTTCATCTCGACGCGTTCCATCACCAACCTTTCAGTAACCTCCCAATACGACACAGTTTCGGCATTCACAGCACAGTCTTCAATTCGAGAAGACGCGTCTTATAAATTCAGTTGGTATCGATTGCAGAGCATGTACTTAGAGGAATTGCAAGAAAACGAGATTAATAAAATTAAAATAAAGCCACAAGTGCTTGCAGTTATGAACACAATATTTACTGGAATCAAAAATAATATTGGATCCATGAGTCGGACATTTTATGAATGGTAGGTATGGTGTTTATGTTATCAAGGAAAAGCGGCGTCCGGTGTGCTTTAACCATGTTTAATGCTTAAGAAATTAACAACAATGAAAAAATATTAAAATTTTCTTTTTTTCCAAACATTTGATTTCAATATATTTAAATTACCAAATCACCTTGTGGATTTCGAAATACTTGAAAAGAGCTTCAATTTAATTTATAATTTGATCTTTAAAATGACAAAACATGTTTTGATATCAGATGTAGGTACTACAGGGTGAGTCTGCTTTGAAATATTAGAAAAATGATTGTTGGCCATTGCTTGGAACATTGTTCTCTGTAGCCCTCAATTTTTTAAGATCATTTACTTTAAGAGTTCTCCTAAAATATTTAAATAAATGTGGATTTGGTCTGGGTTCAAATGAACGTATAATTTAAAATAAAATAAAGAAACATCTAACATTAATGACGCCGCACAACAAAGGCTAAATGGATCAATTTATGGAAGCGTCAGGTTGTCGCACTAGAAGCCCGATTACGATTCCCGGACGAAAACGATTTTCTTAAATAGTTACAATGTTAGCGGTATTAACAATCTGGTTTTTATATTGTTTATTTATTAAAAGTAATTAATTTTACTATTTGCAAATAGTTCGTGAAATCCTACTGGTAGTAACCGTTCGCACGTTTGGTGTTAATAAATTAAATTAAAACTAGCTTAACGGCGGAATTGTTAATACCGGTTATATTAACAAACATTTACCTAAAACTTAATAAAAAACGGATCCGTCCAGGAATCGAAACCGGCCTTCTCGCATGACAACCTGTCGCTTCAATACATGAGTACATAATAGCTGTAGGGGAAAGGGGGGCACATTCAACCACCTGTGATAACTTATTCGGTTTTTAAATTTATCGCCCGCAAAAATCATGTGACACTTGTTGCTACTGACTGTTCTTCTCAGTGAAATATAGGCGCTATTGCTACTGTGTACGTTGAATTAAAAAAATGTATGTGAATATCGTATATTTAAGGTAAGTTTTCCATTTTTTGTTGTTTTATGTAATGCATTCGCGTTTTCGTAAATATGAATATCATTTATGGTCCGTTCTGTTTCTATGCCCTTCTGAAATATTACCCTAAATCAGTTCTAACATCGAAATGAAAGATATGGCTATTGATACGTAATGTTCTCCTAAAATCATAGAGAGGCACATTCAACCACTTGAAGTGGTAAATACAATCATTTTTTATTTATTTTTGAATATAGTTATGCCTGTATTTCAGATGGTGCGAAATTATAAAAATAAAACAAATAGAGCAAGCACATGCGAAACAAGCATTAAAAATGCAATTAAAGAAGTTCTGGGCAAAAAAGTGTCAGAAAGAGTGCTGCTAGAGATTTTAATGTAAAACCGGCACCTTACATCAAAGAATATCTATATTGTCAATATTACAATTTACTTTCGCCTTAGACCGCGTCGTCATTTGGGAACTACACCCAGCATTATCAGGTAAGGCCCGACCTGTAGCTTGTCTGCCTTTACTAGCATTTACTCTAAAAGTTTGAGCCATATTTGTTCGTAGGCCCTGCCTGCCTAAACAGGGCCTTGTGCTTAGATTATTTAAACCTCGGAACGGACAAGGATTTGATCTTGATGTATTTTGTTTGCCAGGACAATAATACTTAATCGGCTTATGCCTGTTAACTGTTTGTGAACCCATACAAACTAACGTTTCGCAAGACATTGCAGCTTGCATCTTCAGAGTGAATATAACACTGAAAGGCAGACAAGCTACAGGTCGGTTCTTACCTGATAATGCTGGGTGTAGTTCCCAAATGACGACGCGGTCTAAGCCGAAAGTAAATTGTAATACTGACAGTTCGAGAAACCGCGAAAGCCTCAAAGAATATAATATCTATATTCTTTACTTATATTCGAGAATTCAGCAAATAAAACACACACAGTTAACCAAAATTCCCTTTCAAGCGGCCTTTACTCAAAAAAAATAACAAAATTATTCGAAAAACCAGGGCTCTGGGCCCGTTAACATTGGCTTTTAGCAATGAAAAATTTGCGGCAAGTTTTGGAAATGCTACCAGCAATGATATCGCAGAAACCGAAACTGTCGATGTCGATCCAGATTCAAACCTAACAAACATTCCAGACACTCTTGTAGATCATTTGCCCGATGATGCAGATACTCATTAAGACAATTTGCCCGATGATACAGGAACTCTAGCAAATCTTCCATCAACGTCTCATGCAGCATTACCATTTATACCACCGAAAAGAATTTTGTTATTATATAAAACCATCCACATCATCCAATATTGTCACACCCGATTTAGTGAGACCGTTTCCCAGGCCAACTTTAAATAAGCAAAACCGGGGCCAAAGCAGAAGGGGCAAATCCAGAATTTACACGGATACTCCGTAAAAAGATCGATTACAAGAAATGGAACGTGAAAGGGAAATGCGTAAAAAAATTAAGGAAGAACGAAAAATAAAAAGAGTGACTAAACAAATCTTTGCAAAACAAAAAATGACATTAAAAGCAACTGTTAGAAGAGATAGTAGCACACGTGAGTCTGACACATCAATAGTTCTAGAATCTGATGATCCTAGTGATGAATTTAGCGAAGAAATTGAATTCTTACAAGATGATAAAGTTATCAATGAAGATGATTTTTTACTAATAAAATTTCCTACTACATCAAAGATCAACTACTACGTTGGTAAGGCTATAGAAGCAATAGGAAATAATGAATTTTGAACGTTGCGACATAGTTCTAGTTGCCAGCCCTTAATTCTGCGAAAACAGCTAGAACCTCATCTTTACTAACCTTTGGGATGAATATCTCTTCTTCTAACATAGATTAATACTTGTTTTAGGTGTTTAGTACTTTGTCGTTTAATAAAAAAATGTGTTCTGAGTTTACTTTTTCTGTTATCATCGTTATTGTTAAAATTGTTAAGCAATTCTACAATGAAATGCTGAATGTTGAAACTACCCCACCGTATGGTCGAAAGTGCCCCACCGGAGGGGCACATTCAGCCATTTTATACTTTTTTTTCTAAATGGTATAAAATATTAAAAAAGAAATATTAAGATTGTTTTGGGTCTAGTTTCAGTACAAAGGTCTATAATTTAGTACGCATTAATTAAAATTTATTAATATATTGCTGAAACGCAATAAAATGACATTTTGTCAAAAATGGTTGAATGTACCCCCCTTTCCCCTACACAGTGATTTGGGTTCATAATTATTTTTAAAATTGATTAAACTGACGCCCTATATATATGAAGACTACAGGGAAAGAACGTGCAAAGTCATTTAAGTAAAACTTTTCGCTAGAGCGATTTTAAAGTTCTAAACTCAAAATATTTCGATAGACTTAGCTTTAGTCTAAATACTCATGCATTATTACAGTCGTCAACTGTTTAGTAATACATTCAAACTAAATTTGAGCAAAATTGTTAATTTTTATTGAACAAATATTATAAGAACATAAAGTGATGACTCAAAATACATGGAAAGAACGTGCTAAGTCATTTGAGTAAAATTTTTTGCTAAAGCCAAAGTGCTTTGACAGGCTTACCTTCACTCTAAATAATCTGCATTATGAGTAACTTTAATTGTTTATTAATGTTTTTAAACTATATTTGACCAAATATTTTATTGAGAGAATATTGTAAGAAGTCAGATCAGAAATTGATGAAACAAATAAAGCTAAAAAACATGTGAACTTTAATACATTTTGCAATACTAAACCTAGATTACATTTTCTAGATTTATTCAATATTTAAGTAATTGCATAATTTCATAAACTAACTATTTATTATCTGTTTTTTTTTGTTCTTGTTTTTTTTTCATGTCATCTGCTTTAGCCAAATTTTCATAAAACTTTTGCGCTTCAAGTCCACAATATTTTTTCAATTCCTGCAGGTTTTCATACTTATCGATAGAAATAGGTAGTTTTGCTGTAAAGTATACAATGTGATAAAAAAGATATTATATAAAGAGGGTGGAAGTATCTCTTACCGTGATAAGCTCTTGGTGGAAAATGAAATTCATTTGGTGAAAGTGGAGGGCCTCGAATTCGTTTCCTTTTTTCTTGAATTAAAATTGATGTTATCCATGCTCCATTGTATGTGTCTCGATGTTTTACCATTCTTGGATGCTCTAGTGTCGCTTCTAATTCCCGTTCTGGTCGTGATAAAAATGGACACTTTTTAATGTACAGTGGATCCAGAAATAAATTCCATTCTTGCACAAGACTCTGGTCAACTTCTACAACTTTAAACGGACTAGCTTTACTTCGGGCTTCTTTAAATACCTTTACCCAGTCACTGGGTAGTCCAGTCCGAATTTTACAGTTAATTAGCCCCATGTTCTTGTCACACTCCATGTAAGAGTGGCCTTTTATGGGGAATACCACTTTAACTGTTTGAAATCTTTTAGAGTATTTACCAGGTAATGAATAAAACGAATCAGGGTAAAATTCTTATTTTGGCCTCCACAAGAGTCGCAGAATATTGTTAAATGTTGAACTTAATGTGGAAGATGAGTCTTTACGTAATCGTATTGAAAAGAACAGACTTCGTTTGCACCTTTGTTGGCTATCTCTTCAGTATAAGTCTAGAAAATGGAATCAGCATCGCTGAGCCTATGTATATTAAATGAAAAGAAAGACAACTGTCGTTTATAGTACACATCGTTAGTGGAAATGTTCGGTTATGGAATATTTTTTTGGTAATCCATACAGATTGCTTCAAAATCTAGTGATCTTCTAGATTTTTGACGAGCTGCTCTTTTTCTGGCATAAAATACATAAAATACTTCTGCCTTTGTCTTGTAAACTTTATTTTCTGTAGATAGTTTCTTTATTTCTGCGTTAATGGAATTTCTTTCCTCCAAATTTAAATTTTCAGAAAGTTTCGTATTCAGTGCTTCAATTTTGGCAACAAATTCATCACAGCTACTGCATGTATCAGATCGGGGGTAGCCGAAACCAATATTAAACTTGGTGGTAAACATAGTTCTGTATGTCTCATAAGAAACGGGATAGTCACCTAGGACTTGACAGCTGCCTTCACCTTATTGTCCGAGGTGTAATGATTACCCTTGAGGTCTCTCTTGAGTAGAGGAAAAAAGTTAAAATCACAAGGCGCAAGATCGGGGGAATAAGGAGGGTGTGGAATCGGTTCAAACTGCAGATGTCGCAGAGCCTCTCCAGTTGTGCGCGAGGTGTGTGGACGAGCGTTGTCATGTTGCAAGATTATTGGCGCCAGGCTGCCTCTAACACGACAAACTCGACGTCGGAGGTGTTTTAGAGTCTGTATGTACTGAGAAGAATTTACCGTTGCCCCTCGTTCCAGAAAATTGGTCACATAAACCCGGTGAGCATCCCAAAACACAGTCAAAAGAAGTTTTTTTGCGGATGGTTGTGTTTTTGAACTTTTTCGTCTGAGGAGAAGACGGATGTGGATATTCAGCGTTCTGTCTTTTCTCTTCCAGGTCGTAATGATGGACCTACGACTCGTCCCCCGTCACAATATTCAAAAGAAAGTCGTCTCCTTCGTCACGGTAGCGCTGCAAAAGTTGCTCGCAGCATTCTCGTCTGTGAGACGGCGTGGTACCCATCGTGCACAGATTTTACGGTATCCCAATTGTTCAATAATGAAGCCGACACGTTCCTTGGATATTCCAATATGGTTTGCGATACGCTTTTGAGTGATTCGCCGGTCATTTTGAATCAAATAGTCGACGAGTTTGCGATGTTTATCGTCTGTGGCAGTGATCGGACGTCCGCTGCGTGTTTCATCAACAATTATGGCTTATATTACCCATCGATTTACAGTAGACCTATCAACAGCATCGTCACCATAAACAGCCTTTAAACGACGATGAATCTCAGTAGGAGTCACTTTTCAGCAGTTAAAATGTCGATAACAGCACGCTGTTTAACTCGCGTTGTGTAGCACTAGAACACGTCTCCATACTTCCGCTTCTCGAAATACACTGGATGAACGCAACGACCTCAAACCTGCGCATGCGTATTGAGGGGGAATGTTACTTCCACATGCCACCTGGCGTGCTCCTGAAGGTCATTTCGTTCGCGCTCTACAAGCATGTGTGCATCAGTTTTCAGCCTACCTCCGTATTATCAGCTCAACAGTGAAATTGTTGTACATGACATATTTGACAGATAGAAATAACAATAAATAACATGTCAAGACTATTTGTAGCGTCCTGTTTTCGATAATGATTAATTCACTATTTAGTCACTATGTTCATCTGAAGATATTAAATGTTGAGGTAACTTTCTTTTCAGTCTAACATGTATGTGCCTTTTACACAAGTTATAATGGATAACTCCGTCACACTTACTCACGTTTCGAAAAAATGTTTTGCACTTTCATGAATGAAGTCTTGCACGTGATGTAGTTGACTGTTACCAATAAACCACGGCGCGTTCACTGCGATTCGCAATACTTTATTGTGGTAGCGTTGTAGTTTGTTGATGTTGGTTTTTGTTGTAGCACATCTAGACAGGGCAAGTAGTAGTGGGCGCAGTAGAGTTTTGTACATTACAATGGTACATTCTGGTTTCAATGATGACTTACGATTTGTAGGCGCATGCAACTGTCTCAGTCTAGTATTGCTCTGCGATAGTTTGTAGTTTATGTGGTAGCTCCATGTAGTCTTGTGTCCAAATAAACTCCAAGACATTTCACAGCTTCATCCGTTGGATTCCACGGTATAGATTTTCCTTCAATTTTGACGTCGGGCGGTGTAGCTATTTTTTTTAGTGTGAAGATTTTGCTTCAACATTTGGCGGGATTTATTTGTATATTCCATATATTAATTGTACCTGTAGTATGTTGCAATTGTTGAACTATTTCTTGCAGGTGTGTGCTTTGCGTGATTATCGCCGTGTCAGCAAATGTAGCTATAGATGCTGTAGTAGTTGGAAGTCCGAAGTGTAGATGTTAAATAATTGTGGTACTCCAGCGTGTATAGCTTTGGTATCGAATGTGTATGAGTTGATCTTAACGGCAAAAGTTCTGTGTTATAAAAACGAGAATATGATTGCTTGCAAATACCTTAGTATGTTGGTACCTAGTAGTTTTTTCTTTAGACCTCCGATCCACACCTTGTCGAAGGCTTGGGCCACATCCAAGAAGGTAATCGTAGTATAACATTTATTTTCGAAACCTTTTTCAATGGTATCACTGATTCTGTACAGTTGATGACAGATTGAGTGCTTTGATTTGAAGCCAAATTAAAAGGTGGATATTATATTTTGTATTTTCACAATTTTTAGTAGTCGGGTATGAATGGTTTTTTCCGGGATTTTAGAAATGGTCATTAGCAGGCTCATTGATCTGTAGCTCTTGATGTCTTTTTGGTCTTTCCCTGGTTTGGCGATCATGAGAATGTGAGCATGTTCCCAATTCCGATGAAAGTAGCCAGTGCGAAGGCATGCGTTAGGTACTCATCGTGGCTACATAGGCCAGGAATTTCATGTTGGCTAGGTGTTTCAAGACTGTGTTCGGTATGAGATCGTGGCCTGGTGATCTTCGTTTGGGGAGAGCGGCTATAATTAGGGCAATTTCGCTCGGTGAAACTGGGTGGATGTTTTCTGTTATAACCGGATGGTTTCGCTCATTATGGTTAGTCACTTGTATTGCCTGTGTGGGATTACAAATAAGTGATGATGTGAAAACATATTCAAGATAAACTGCAAAGGCTTCCGATTTTTCACCATCTGTGCAGAGCACATCGTTTCCATTAGTTAGTGTTAGTATTTCATTACGCTGTTTTAATATTTGTTTAGTGGTTTTCCACATGCCAGGATCGCCGGTTCACCATCCAGTTCTTTCTTAAGCCGGTGGGTGAGGCTGTTTAACAGCCTTTTTGTTTCCGGGTTTCTGCTTCGTTGCCATTATCGTCTGGTTTGGCTTCTTATTTTAATTAGGTTTAGTTTGTGATTGGTCCGTGCTGGTGTAGACCACATGCAGTAACCTCTGAACTAAATAAGGGGTTAGTAAGACCTGTATGTGTGCAGCCAGACGGGGAAACCCAATCCCAACATGCGCGTCCCCAGGTAACGGATCGGTAACGGAAGGCCCTGTAGATGTATAGGGTAGGTATAAAATGTACCCGCGAACCAAATAGCGGCTGGTGATGGGCAGCAGTATTACCAGTACCGGGATAGGGCTACGGGAGGTTAACTTCACTAAGGTTTATTACCGGATAGCTATGGGCGTAGCTAATGCTTCAACGACCAAAGTTGTCAGAAATATAAATACTACATCAAAGTTGCAAAACTTTTAAATCAATATTATAATGCCAATAACTTTGTTACGACCATTGCTAAGCAATTCCTACAAGAAAGTAATATTAGCAATCAGTGTTACATAGCAATAACGACTGCAAAGTCCCAGAACACTAGTTCAAGTAAAACTTGAGTGTCGGACACTTAATATGCTAGCTGAGTAGGTATACAATTTAGCTATTTCAAGGTCAATATTGCTGAAGTATACTTTCTTTCTGCCGATTAATTAAATAATGCGTATTGTATTAATTCTAGTCTTATAGACATGGATAAAACATTTCCAACTCAGTTCGAGGAATATGCCGCGAAGAACCCCAGAAGCATTACAGAAGGTAAAGTTTTAGTCGAAAGAATCCGGAATCATATAGTGAGTATGATACATGTTCATACAATCATAATAAATTACTTGGAGAATGGAGACGACGACAAAGTAGATGAGATCATAAAATTAATTGCCATTAGCCATGTGCTTATGAAAGTCAAACCTACTCTGTTCAATGTAAATTGTTATAATTTAAGATTTTTTATTTAAAATTTATAAAAATAATTTCCTTAGTTAATGGACATGGTAATGACAAAATTTCTGCTACGTACTGGGTTTCTGTGTGAGGAGAATGCAGAAGCGATTGTTATCTATTTCTACTTTGTAACGAATTCGATTATGAAGAATATGAACTCACAACAAGCGGATAATGAAACCGCTGGATGTTCCTATCTAGCACGAGGTATTTTGTTTGCGAAGTTTTTATTTAAGGTTCTTAAAACTTCTGTTTTATTAAAGAAAATTACCGAATCATGAAGAAGTGGTACTCTTTTCTAGAAGAATTGCATAAGGAGACGAGTCAACTGAAAGACTTTGATTCTGGAATCAAAATGTCTGCCATAGAGTCTACACCTTCACGCAGTACCGTACCCACTGAAATTTTAAAACAAGATGCGTTTATAATAAAACATTTCATTAAAAAGAAAAATAATACCAATTAAGATAATAACTATCTAGCACAAGTCATTTTGCATTGTATGTATGTTAATATACCACGGAACTTGACGTATGAGCGCGTGTCAGGAGCCCCAGATTTAACGAGATTCTGTAAAATTAGGGACTTAATGAAGAACCTAAGAAAATTACGAGCTTAAAAATTTAAAATAAAAGACTCCATGATAATTATTATTGTCCTCGAAAGTTTATTATTCAACGAATTTATTTTTATTACATCTCGTATTATTTCCGCTGTTAAATACCATTTAACACCACACAAATATTTTATTGCAGAGTACAATCGTGTAGGTATTCAAACTGCAGTTTTTCTTTTAGCGCGCTAATCATTCTCTCAACTCTGATAATTTTACTTGCGACAGTTATTGTAAAACGCCAGCAAATATAGATGGCGCAAATAAATTTAAAAATGGCCGGCGTAAACGGGATGAAGCTCACTATTGGATGTGTGTTTATATGAGGCAAATCTTGTTATTTTGAAATTAAAAATATGTGTAAGTTTGAGTGAAATTCTTCGGTACATTGGTACGGTCATTCGACCCATAAAAGAAAGAAAACAGGTGCTGAAAGGCCGACCGTATGATTTTAAGTGGCAGACTAAAATTAATGATCATTCACACAAAATAAACTAGAGGATGAGAAAATAAAATATAATGCGAAAGATATACTTACGAAATAATACATAATCATTCTTTACAAGATGTTTACTTACATGTTTGTTGTAACAAATTTATCAGTTCTTATAGCCATTCTCCAACTCGCAATAATTTTTTATTTTTAGGAAAGTGGTGCATTGGAGTTCTAATGATGATAATTACTATACTGCGTACTATTCGTATCCCCATTAAATTCCCCCTAATGCTTTTTTTATTTACTCATTCTATAAGAACTAAAATGATCATCTTAATTCAAACCGCTATAGCATTCTTTGGATACACTTAAAGGGTTATGGTTATCCTTTAAAGATAAAGTTCTTGGGATGATATAACAGTTAACCACAGAGCATAACTTTTGGGGATGTTGGGGAGATGCCCAAAAGTAGACTTTAAAGGTTAACTTTTGGATATGCCAAGAAGCTGCACAAAAAATGACTTTCAAGGTTAGCTTCTAGACATTTCTTATGGTTAATGAAACGATGACTTAAGGTTAACTTTTAAATATCTTTTATGGTTAACCAAAAGATGTCTTTCAAGGTTAGCTTTTTTGCACATCTTTTGTGGTTAACCTTTTAGCAACTGTGAGCATGCCTTAAGGTTGCCCTATGGTTAACTTATTTGTGACATAGTTAACCTACAGGTTAACTTTTGGTTAACTAATGGCGACCTATTTTTGAGAGGTTAACTTTTAGCTATCTTTTGGGCAACTTTGGTTATGTGGGTTAGTTCCTGATATGTATACAACGTGTCCGTTAAATAGCTGGCGTTATTTTAATCAAAATATTTTAAATTTTTTTTGCATCTACCCATAGATGAAATATTAAAAAAAACTTCAAGCATGTGTTAAATGCTGGAGAATACATTAAATACAAAGAGGAATGTTAAGCCTACTATGAATTATTCCATAAAAATATAAGATAAATAGGCTTTAATTAAAATTGCAAACAATAATAACGAAAAATCAGTTTAGTCTAAAACAGTAGGTAAAAAATTTTTACTTGTTCCACTGTGTACTGCGTTTCACTGTGTATATACCGCTCTTTCCTAAGCTTTTTTTCATACATTTCAAATTATATTTATGACCATATTTAATACTGCTGATAAAACTCTACAATCAGTTGAATAGAATATTCTACAGGATCAAGTCTTTTCAAATTTTTTATCTAAGTTCGCTGCCTTTTGAATGTTATCAATATAAAATTGCTTTTCAATTAATAAATAAATACGTTATTATTAATTTTAACGGGTTTATTTATTTAATACGTATTCCGACGTGATCAGCTCATAAAAACTAAAAAATATGATTATAAATTATTAATAAACTTGCATTTCTTTTTATTAAAATATGAATTTCACTGACAAAAACAATTGTTTTGGGTCCCGCAAAGCCGGTACTGCAACCACTACAAGTTTTAAATTATATGTCAAATTTCAGAAGACATATCTCAAACGCTCAAATTTAAGTTTTAGGTTAATTTTTTCCCGTATTTTTTTGAGTTTATGACGGAAATCAGTTTACTGCTGTTATATATAAGTAGGTTTACATTACGCCGGCAGTTGATATAAAAATGTCTACGGAGTCGCCTTTAAAGACGTTTGTAAGTAAATGTATCGACTTTATTCAGGTTATGTTGTAATTCCGGTATTATTGTAGCTTATACCAAACGAATTATGTCGGAGATCGGGTGTAGCAGCCGCCTGGCTCCCAGTAAACGAACTGGGTGTATTCGCATACCAACATGTAAAAGCCCACAGCCCCGACACACCAAGTCCGTATGGACCTGCTGATGCGACTGTCTTTAAAGTGCGCCAACAAGTAATTTTATTTGAATCAGTTCTACGAAAATTAGTGAACGAAGCAAACGGTACATTTCTGAGTGTCCAAGAACTTATGTCCAGCAATTCGCCAGATATCAAATCGGAACTTTTAAAATTAAGTCGCCAGTATCGCTCGATTATACGTGCTTGTTTGGAAAACCTTCAGGATGAAGTTATGCGAGCGAAGTCCGAACACAAAGAGGAACTACAAAATTACATCACAATCTTTTATTCAGTAGAATGTGTCTGGCATTTATGTGAGATACTGTTTGTTGATAATATTCCAGGTAAGGATTTTTTAAATGTTAGCTACTTTGTTTAAAATTATATTTTGTTATTTTAGGAGGTGTAGTTTTGCCACATTTGCTGGAATGGGTAAGGTTTCATTTTCCCAAGTACGAGCGCAAAGCAGCAATTTTATTGGCAGGAGATATAGTTGGCTTAGAGTCGCAGCCTGAGTATTGGGAAACAGTAATTGGGTCCCTTATGCAAGGCAGAATTGAGGTAGTGAGAGCTCTTTTAAGACTCCACAGTGCTGCTGATAGTAAACCGTTTAAGCTAGTCGATCAGACACTCAAGGCTATGCCAATTTACAGTGTAAGTTTGATTTATTGTTTCCTCATATTTCAAGATAGTAGAGAAAATAATTTTTTGATATTTTAGTTATAATATTGTTAGAAAGTTGTAATTATTAGTAAATATAAGTCCTAATTCATGAGAAAATTTTGAGGTTATCTCGGCGTTCGGTTGTACATTCGTGCTTTCCCTACACTTACTACTGTTTCAGATTTACAGTGGAGTGTCAGCAACGGAATTTAATTTAAAATGGAAGCACTGGCTAGTAGATACACAATCAAAAATAGATGCAAAATTGTTCATATCAGAAAGGCACTTGCATCTTATGATGAGGGTAAGCATTCAAACCTTTCCAGTGGATGTGTTTAAGCTTAACAGTTTTATTGTTAAACAATATTACTATAATCAAATAATGAAATGAATAATAATCAATCAATGTTGATTCACTCTGTAATGCAAAGTATTAATGAGAACTCTGCCATTACTAAACATAAAAATAATTAAATTCTGAGCTATAGATCAAAGATAATTACACTCACACTCTGGTTTAAAAACAAAAAATGTTTTTATCATAACGTAAATCTAATATAATCTTAGTAAAAATTCATAATATTTCGTAAGATAAAAAATATATACAGAATATTCCATTTAAAATTAAAAAGTTTGGGGTACTTTGGTACAACTGGAAACCTCACTACATTTCAGTTCTGAATATAAAACATTTGTTGTGGTCGAGCGTTCACAAAAAACACTCGATGTATAAAAAAGAAACCATAAATTGTTCATCAGCTTTCAGTGGGGGAAGAAACAGCATGGAACGAAGTGCAAAGTCACTGTGAAGCATGGTATGAACTCCTGGCGGCCTGGCTGTTCTTCACAGAACCCACTGTGAAATCATTTGAACTGGGACAGTTTGCTCGGCGGTGTATAACCAGAATGGGGGTTGCTTTGCATATGCGCCATTTAGACCAAGTGCTGCTGGCAGCCATGGAAGCTGACATAATTCAGGTAAAAAATTAATCTTGTAGTGGCCAATTAAGTGCAGTTTAAACATGCAACAGGTGATCAAGGAAATTCAACACATGTCAGAGAACGGTTGGTTTGTTAGCCACTTAACAGACTTGCTGTACCATTCAGGGCGTTTAGATTTTTTGGATACATCAGAGGGAGATGATTTGTAAGTAATCAATATTTAAATAACTTTTTAAAATAAATGTTTTAAGCTTGCCTTATTTTGTTGAAACACTTAATAATTAATAAGTACAACCAATATTATTAATTTCAATAGGTTTCATTAGCCTCCTGCTGCGTTATAGTTAATAAAACACATCCTAAATATTCAATTAATTTCGTATATACAGGGTTGCAAGTCGGTTACGTGAGTGCTTCCTGATTGATTACGGAACCTTGTTGATGGGGCACAGTTCTCTTTGGCAGGTGGGTCTCAGCTATCTGGATCACTGTCCCACTGATGGGATTAACACCATAGAGCTCTTGATGCTGAGGCTGCCTTTGGGTTCAGAGGCCAGGACACAGAAAATAATCCGGGAGGCCCAGAAAAGGGACCTCCCTCATGTTAGTAAGTAATTTGAAATAAACTCCGGCAAAGAAACTAAATTCGGTTTTTAGTTCAAACCATATGCAAAGTACAAGGCACGAATTCGTTGCGAAGGGGTCGATTGGGCAATGCTCTAACTTGGGCTTTAAAATCACAAGATTGCTCTTTCACCTCCATTTTAGCCGACAAATTCTTGCAGGAGTACAGTACCAACGGGAAACTGCAAAGTACTGATCTTTTGGACAATTTGGGGTCCTGCATGTTGGTTAGTGACCGTCTTATATTTTTAGGTGAGGCTTGCGGCAATTTAAAAAAGTTATTTGTGAAATAAATTTTAATTTTAGGAAAGTATTTTGAATTTCATAAAGTTTACCAGGAAAAGAACTACAAAGAAGCCGCAAGTTTGATTATCTCCTTGTTAGCTTCAAAACTTACCCCAAAATAGTAAGTATTTCCTATGGTTTAATGGTTGATTTACGAAAACCAATCTTTGTTTTTAGTTTTTGGGTGACTTTACTGAGTGATGCTTTGCCCTTGCTAGAATGCAACGAAATAGTTATGTCTTCCAACGACACATTCACATTACTGCATTGTTTGGAGGAGAAATGTCAACTTCCTGAAATGCAAGATAAGATTGAGCTCCTGCGTTTGGCTGTAGCAAGAAATTTAGCTCGTGCCCTTACACACGAAGCTCAAATGGGATGATAACTAGAGACTGTTATTGTGGACAATTACCAGCATCCATCATTTTCTTAAAATATTGTCGAAATAGTGAAAATTACCTTTAAGTTTGTATTAAGGCTCCTAAGAAATAAAAGTTTTGTAATTTATAGTTTTTTTTAATATATGAATATTTTATATTTTAAATAGAACAAGTGTATATTTTTACATTTAGGAATTCTTGATTAATGAAGAATTAAAAAATTTGTGTTATATGAGCCTCAATCCAAAGGTTTTTGTGTTGTTCAGCTGTAAAAGAATATTTGAAAAAAATTATGACTTGGTTCATGCGAAAAACTAAAACTGATACATTACAATTTTCTGAAAAATAGTTCAATTTTAATCTATCAAACAGCAAACTAATTATGTATCGAAATTAGGTGTTTAAAATAAAATTGTCCGCAATACTTGCATATACAGGACTGAATTAGTGATATTAGTACTAGATACAATGGCAAGATGGAATTAGAGAAGCCATGACCAAGCGCAATCTAGAAGCAAATGACTGGCAAGATAAAAAGCAATGGCGCGTAGGATGCGAGAACCGGCTAACATAAGCTGGAGCAAACTCGTTTATATATATATATTGCTATATTCCGATCCCTTTTGGTAAATTGTACTAGTGATTTGCAACTTGTAAATCAAAGTTCTCATACCTTGCTAAAATACCTCGGCTTTTACTTCTTATCTCAGGGTTTCGTGGCTTCCTTTATGTTTCTATTCTTCAGAATATTCTCATTTACTTCAATAAAACAACCAATTCCATAACTTCATATAATTACACAAATATTACATTTACCAAAACGTTAATTGCCAAACATGAATCTTTGTACGTAAATTTAAATTAATTTGTTTGCTCGGGTGTGATTTTCTGGGTGAAGCCCGATCACACCTCCGCTCGATTCAAATATTAAAACTTGAATAAATTTTTTTCCAACCCTTGTTTATCTATATCCCTAACAACCCTCAAATTTATAATATTTACCCTATTGGAGTTCACTTTCTTATCACGTGTTATACGTTCACGTTCTTAATACGATTCTAATGATTTCCAATGCCACCTCCAATAAGACAAACATTTAACAAATTTATAAATACATAATTATCTAGTAAAGAGATGCATAGATAAAGTATGCTCTTATACTTGCTTGCTGTGCAGCATTGGTACCTCCATGGCCTACTCATATATTTATCATAACAATATATATACAATTTACATAAATGTTTGCTACAAATATAACCACTTGGATAAATAAACAATAAAATAGTTACATATTCGTTATTGAAAAGGCAAATTGAATGTACTGGAAGCTTTTGACCTAGTAGGCACTCCATAGGTAGCTTTAATGAATGAACAAATTGAACTCTTAAATACGCCATTGGCTAAAAATCTAGAAGGAAATAAAAACCGGACGGAACAAACAATAATGAAGGGCAATGGAAACGGACAAAAGAGAAACATCACAACAGACGAAATAAAAGACAAGGAAGTCAGTTAAAAATAGCTACATGAAACATAACAATAAAGGCGAAGGAAGAGGAACTAATAGAAGAATTGAAGACTAGGAAAATATAAATACTAGGAGTAAGTGAAACCAAGAAAAACAGACAAGGATACAAACAACTTGATGAAGGGTACATACTATACTACACAGGAAACAAAGAAGGACAGAAAACCAAAGAGGGAGTCGGAATAATAGTTCAGAATTATAGAGAAACAAATGAAAATATAGTATTAATGGCAGATAACAATGCCAGAGTTGGAAATGACAAAAGTAGGGGACTAGGAAGTATAGGAGGAAAAGGAGAAGTGGAAAGAAATAGCAATGGGGAGAAACTATTACAATTTAGAGGCAAATTCAGAGATTCCACTTAAGGCGCACTCGCACTTAAGCGACACTCACCCTCAACTTTCTGAGTCACAAAACTTTCTACCTGCCCTTACAGAGTGAGGGTGAGGGTAACTTGAGTAATACATAAGTGGTAGACAAGGAAACCAGTTAGTACACTTAAGTGACCCTTATCTGCATTTTAAAATTTAACAGTTAAATAAACGTGCTGCTTATTTGTTGTTGTTGCCGTTTTACCATTATTATTTGGTGTTACCACATAATTATCATTTGTTGAAAGTGTTACTAGTGACCATTATCAACAAGAAACGGCCATGGATGATTTCTGGGAATTTGTACAACATGTGGAAGATGATAACAATTATTTGCCAATTCCAAGGTAAATTTTTAAATTAACAGCTTATTATTATTATGTATAGTTCTGAATTAAATAACAAGATAAATATAAATAGTTAATATAACTGGTTTAAACCCACAAAACAGCAATAATGTACTTAACTGCATAATCTCATTTTTTGAAGTTAATTTGTACTATTGTAAGTACATGTATTCTTAAATTTGTTTCTACTCCTAGGATCATAATGAGAGACATGCAAAATCCATTGGAAAGATATACCAATACAGAATTGCTGCAACGGTTTCGATTTTCACGGCAGACCATTGAAACGGTCTTGCTACCGTTGGTTTATCCCAATGGAAATGCTCCTGATGACATGCGAGGGTTACCTATACTTCCCATAATTAAACTCTGTACTGCTTTACGGTTTTATGCTGTTGGTAGTTTACAGGTACCTATATAATTTTATTAAATAATTGTAGGAGAGACATTACATTATTATATTGCAGAGACCGTGCGGGGATCTACATGGCGTAAGCCAATCAAGTGCCTGCAGAATTATTAGACGTGCGGGGATCTACATGGCGTAAGCCAATCAAGTGCCTGCAGAATTATTAGAGAGGTTTCTGAAATTATTGCTCGGAATCTTGGGCAATATATAAAGTTTCCCGATAATCCACACGACATGACCAAAAACAGAGAATTATTTTATGCAATGGCAGGATTTCCTGGAGTGGTAGGTTGTGTGGATGGTACACACATTGAAATAAAAAATCCAGGAGGGCCTACAGCAGAGGTATATAGAAATAGGAAATCTTGGATGTCGTTGAATGTGCAAGTGGTTGCTGGACCGCGAGCTGAAATTTTGGACATCGTTATCCGTTGGCCAGGGTCGGCACATGATGCTAGGATTTTTAGAAGCAGCTCAGTAGCACTAAAGTTTCAGCAACGGCAATTGGAAGGTATCCTGCTTGGAGATAGTGCCTATGCACAACTCTCATACTTTTTTACGCCCATGGACAACCCCCAGACACAAGCGGAGAGAAAATACAATGTTGCACAAAAAAGTACAAGAAATGTAGTAGAAAGAGCATTCGGCCAATGGAAGCAAAGGTTCCGTTGTCTAAGCAAGTGCTTAAATTATAATGTTCGAGCAGTTACTAGGATAGTAGCAGCTACAGCTGTATTGCACAATATAGCTGTAAAAGAGCGGGAACAATTTGTTCCGGATCCACATTTTGTGGAAAGAAATGTTCCTGTGCCACCAGCACCTCGACATGCCACTGGAGCCATAATACGTGCAGCTTTTATTGAACGGCATTTCACACATTAACAATAATTGTACTATTATTAAATGAATTAGTATTATTTGTAATCCATTATTACCATTTTCTTTAAAATGCATTAGTTAAATAGTAGTAATTTCTTGAACTAATTTAGAAATGACATTATAAAATTTTTTTGTAAACTAATCATTAATAATGTAGACCATTAAATTTGTGTTAATTAATGGAGCTGACAGTAATAATAAACAAACAGTGATAGTATTAATAATAATCTTTTTTTATTTCAAAAAATACATTTACATTTAAATACAATTTTTTTCCATTGCAGCTGTGCGCAGCTTCTCCTGTTTCAGCTGTTCTTTTGCAGTTTCTACTTTGAGACGTTGCTCTTCCAAACGCAGCCGTTGCTCCTCTAACCGCAGCAGGTGGATCTACTGGTCTTGCGCCTCCAACTGTTGGATGCGACGCAACCGCACCTCCAACTCCCGTTCTATGCATCTGCCCCTGGACGAATACATTGACTCCCTTTTA
Organism: Limonius californicus; assembly: GCA_014611495.1. NCBI lineage: Eukaryota > Metazoa > Arthropoda > Insecta > Coleoptera > Elateridae > Limonius > Limonius californicus. The sequence continues at coordinate 4,614 of JABXWE010015084.1, read as the reverse complement.
TGTGGGGTAGCGTTGGAGGCTTTCTTGTTGCAATTCACTGCTTTATTACAGTCTTCCGCAGCAAGTGAACTACTGGTGCTAGGCTGAGATTGCTCAGTTAGCGTGCTAGGAACTATAAAATGAAAATGGCATTTATAATTATAACTACCTATTATCAATAACAAATATACAAGCATCACTAACCTATGGGCTGTAAAATATTGTTATGGTTGACAGTGTAGGCCCCAATTGCACCATCCGATAGCATTATGGTGTCACTGTCGATGGTATCTTTCATTTCGATATCCACAAAATCGAGAATATCGTCCACTACGTCACCGTAACTACTCTCTGGAGGCTTGTACGTTCCTCCCCCCGTTTTCAACCGCAATTGTTTTTCATATTTTCCCAGCATTTCCTCAATTGTTCCACAGTCCGCTACAATAACAAAATAATAATATGAAAGGAATGACTATAAAGTTATGTTAATATTAATGTTAAATTAACTGCAAATACTTATTATTTATTTACAGGTAAATACTTACACGAGTGTTCCCTGAAATTGCATTGTATTCTGCAGACAGTTGCACCCACGTCTTCTTCTTTTGAGACAAACTAATGCAATCCGTTTTCTTGCATTCTATGATGTTCTGGTGCTTCACAACAAGTTCTTTTAAGCACACCTTTTCATCCGCAGAGAAACACGCCCGTTTGTCCTTCTCTTCGCCCATTACCACTAACCAAATAATAACTACCTAACTGTAATCTGTAAAAAACTATCTTACTCTAACTATACTATAAAGAACTAACTAACTAAACTATACAACAGCTAACCAACTAAATTATAAAAACACGCCGAATAAACACCAAACAACAAGTTTATTTATAACATTTATAGATCTAAAAGCAGCATTCGACACGGTTAACAGAGATAAAATATGGGAATGTCTGAGCAGTGACTCGTGCGAAGAAGAGGAAATAAAAAGACAGAACAAAATTGCTATTAGAGCGTCAACAGAACTAAGTAAAGAAGAAGGAAGCGGAGTAAGTAACAACATGGAAGCGCTAAAACACATGATGGAATCCATTAGCAAAGATATCAAAGAGGAAAACAAAGAGATTAAGAAAGAAATCCGAGAAATAAATGAAGATATTAAAGAAGAATTAAAAATCTATAAAGAGGAAATGAAGATGATGCGAGAGGAACTCAAGGAAGCAAAAGAAAAATGGAAGAATGAAAAAACAGAGATGAGCATGAAAGTTAAAGAGCTAGAAGACAAGTTAAAAGGCATACAAGACAGAGCAGAACAGCAAGAGCGCATAAAGAGAAAAAATAATATAGTAATCTCAGGAATAAAAATTGATTCAAATGACAAAAACATATTAGCACAATCTGTAAAAGACCTATTGGCTAGAAAACTGGAGATTAATGCCGAAATAAAAGAAACATATAAAGTGGGGGATGATAAAATTGTAATAATGCTGGAAAACTGGGAAACGAAAATGAAAATTTTCAAAAAAAGTGCAAATTTGAGAAAGGAGAAGATATACATAAATAGCGATTTGACATTCACGGAAAGAAATATACAGAGGGAAATAAGGGAACGGGCAAAGGAAGAAGAAAAAAAGGGAAATAGCACGAAAGTAGGTTACCAAAAGATAATGATCAATAGCAAACAGTACAGTTGGAATAAGAGAAGGAAGATGTTGTTGGAAAGGGAAGAGCCAGCATCTGTTTCAAAAAACTGAATGAAGTGGAACACGAAAGCAGAACAATGATGACGAATAAGGCAATAATAACGGTAACGATAAAGGGTTGTATAAAAAATGTAATACGAAGGATTTGGCAGTAAATAGAAACTGTGAAAATAGCATGGTCAATGAAAATTTTCTCAAATTCGCAACCTGGAATATTCGTACTCTCCTACAGGCAGGATAAATGAATGAGGTAGCAAACGAAATGAAGAAATATAAAATTGACATAGTAGCATTACAGGAAATCAGATGGTGCGGGCAAGGGTCAGTGAATAAAAAGAATTTTACCGTGATGTATAGCGGTGCAGCAAAACAAGGTCAACATGGAACAGGATTTTTAATCGCAAATCACGGTGATGAGGAACTACACATCCATATGCACCAACTAATCCAATTAATATGGAAAGATGAAAAAATGCCGGCAAACTGGAAGTGTGGCGTAATAGTACCTCTTTTCAAAAAAGGTGACAAGTATATGTGCGACAATTACCGCGGAATAACTCTCTGCTTAACGTATGCTACAAGGTAATCTCGTGCGGGATCCATAACCGGCTGACAAAATATACTGAAAAGCAATTGGGGGATTATCAAAACGGTTTTAGGCCGGGCAGATCTACCACAGACGGCATATCCACCGTGAGGCAAATTTTTGAAAAATCTCTTGAATAGGTATAACATAGAATTGCATAACCTTTTCATCGACTTTAGGCAAGCCTTCAATAAGGTGAGAAGAAGTAAGATCATTCAGATATTAAAGGAACTACAGATACCAGATAAGCTATGCAGGATGGTACTGATGACGCTGCACGAGTCCAGAGCGATGGTGACGATCCAACAAGAACATTCTAACATATTTCAAATAAACACAGGTGTAAGGCAAGGTGACGCACTATCCGCAATGATATTCAACCTAATACTGGAGGCAGTAATACGAAAAACAAATGTAGCGGGTAATATTAAGACAAAGATGGTTCAGATCAGCGCTTACGCGGACGACCTGATTATTATTAGCAGAAGGCTAAAAGAGCTCAAAGAGGTGTTTACGAAACTGGAAAAGGCAGCAGCAGAGGTGGGGTTACGCGTAAATGAAGAAAAGACAAAATACATGCAACTAAAAAGGGGAGAATGTCACCTATGGGACCTAAATATAGGCAAATACATATTTAAGGAGGTGGTTGAATTTATATATCTAGGATCACAATTAAACACGCAAAACAAAATGGAAGAAGAAATAACAAGAAAAATGCAGTCCGGAAACAAAGCTTAAGTATTACATACACAAAAACCCTACTGCAATCCAAGTTATTAAATAGAGCATCAAAATGGAAAATCTACAAATCCATAATCAGACCCGCGATGACATATGGATGCGAAACCTGGTCCCTAACACAAAATGTGCAGAACAGATTAAGAACGGCGGAGAGGGTGATAGTAAGGAAAATATGCGGGCCAGTGCGAGAAGAAAACGAACTGTGGCGCAGAAGGACAAACGCCGAGTTAATGGAGGAGGTCATAGTGCGCTTTATAAAAGTGCAGAGATTAAAGTGGGCAGGTCATGTCACGCGAATGGAGCATACAAGAAATGTAAGAAGCATAATGGAATGGACACCGAATTATGGACGAGCAAGAGGCAGGCCGAGGGAAAGATGGATAGACGGAGTGCAGCGAGACGCCAATGTTTTTAAAGTAAATAACTGGAAAAGGGCCGCGTGCGATAGAGGCCGTTGGAACATAGTAATTCAAGAGGCTAAAATCCATAAAGCATTGTAACGCCGGATAAGTAAGTAAGTAAAATCGCATCAAACACGAGTTTATTTATGACATAGATCTAAAAGCAGCATTCGACACGGTTAACAGAGATAAAATATGGGAATGTCTAAAACAAATTCAAACAACACAAAATCTAACAAACATAATAAAGAGCATATACAGAAGGGTACAAGGCATAGTGCAGATAAACGGGATAAAGTCAGAACTATTCCCAATGGAAATACGGCTTAAACGAGGAGATTCACTAAGCCCCCTTTTATTCATTATATACACGGACAGAATAATGAAGAATTGCATCGAGAAGAAGACACCCAAAACAACTATAGAGTATAAATCAGTGGTGGCTCGTGAGTTAAGACAGAGGGTGGGCACGAGAAAAAACTTACCTATTTTTTGTACATAAAATCCATTCTCCTATTTTTCATGCTGGAAAAGACGTCTATGACTTTGTTGTCAAAATCCGGGATAGACTGGACGAACTTCTTTTCTATTGATAGGACCGCCAATGCGTTCGGTCGATCTTTTTGCACACAATTAACTTCCATCATTGAAAAAACGTCACTTTCGTCTTCAAACGCGCGATTGCGCGAAAACAGCGCTCCAAAGTCCAAATTCAAACGTTGACTGCAAATAGGGAACGCTTCGCTCGGCGCCCAATTCGTCTGGTATATCGCGTATAGCGAAGATAACCGATAGGCAACCGAATCACCTCTACATAGGTACAAATCAGAGCGTTCCCCGGAAAATAGTTTTGAGGCTGTTAGCCGCGCTTGTGGTGCGGAAGGAAAATTTGATACCATCGTTAAAATAATGAAATTAAAATAATGCACTGAATTACAGGCGAATTTCTTTCTGTGTTTATCTTGGTGGTTGGGTGGGCACGTGCCCTTGTGCCCTTTAGTACAAGCCGCCACTGCTAATATTAACTCGTGAATTACATTATCAACAATTCCGCGTTTCTCAATCAATAAATTATGGTCATCGAGAAGAAGTTCGTTCAGAGAGTCTAGATTTGCAAAGGTATTTTCATCAAAACCCTGGACATCGTTTCCAAACAGGTATAAGGGTTTTAAAGTGTTTCCCTTCTTTAAAACATTGAAAGCTTTGTCG
>JABXWE010015083.1:0-16746 GCA_014611495.1 Limonius californicus | reverse complement strand
TGTCAAATTTTAAATTTTTATTTATCCTTTTCCATTAAGTATACGAAAAAATAGGATGTTTTACACGTTTGAAAAGTGTTTCTTCCATGCTCGTGCAAATTTAATTGACTCGCTTCGCTGCGCTCGCTCGTTAATTAAACATTTGCACTTGCCGGAAAACTGACACTTTTCTAAACTTGTAAAACAATCTACTATTATTAGTTACGGAAAATATTAGTAAAACGAAAGCTGTGTGAATTTATGTTCTACTGATGAAAGTGAAAAATTATTATTTATTCAGTGACGAAAAATATTAGAAAAACGAAAGCTGTGTCAATTTTATGTTCTTCGTATAAAAATTATTATTTTAATTTTGTTACTTCGAAAATTGTAAAGGATCTTGTCTAAGCTGGTGAATAAATTGCTAAAGAACGACAGTCATATATTTTTTTAAATTTGTTCTTAAACAAGAGTAATTATTTGAAACTTCTACTAAAATTTACATCCAAGGGAAGTTATTTGAGCCGAAGTGGAAGTTGATGAAGATTTGGACAGCTGGTAGGAGTGTTTTTGGAGCAGTTTGGAAAGGTTTACTGAAAAAGGAGGTTGGCGATTAGTTTTTGTGATGACGAATAAGGTGGGTGACATTTGAAAGTTTAAGTTTGACAACAAAAGTGAAAATTCAATAGTGCCATTTATATATTTAGATTATAGCTTTGAAATTTTGTAAAATCAAAGGGCACTCATAATATGGATTTTTAAATTAAGACTTCCTTTATAGTGTTTTCCGTACATTCATCATTTTTTCTAAATTAAACAGAATTGTAGTTAGTTCTTAATACAGCATATACCCTGAGAGTCTCATATAGCCGTGGTATAGATTGTGAGTTACTTTCACTAATCTTAATACGTTGTTTATCTTGGGATTAAGTTTATTAATTATAAAGGTAATTTCTTTCTTTGGTTGTCTACGTATTAAGGTAAGGGGGTATACTACAGCAATATATATATATATATATATATATATATATATATAATAAATCAATTTCCAGAAGGTTCAGGACAAAAATAGACATGGATGTTCAATTATCCCAAGAAAAGAAGTGATTATAAGGGTAATTAAATGGAAGTAGTTAATAAATTCAGTTTTATGAAATTATACGATGCTAAGGCTCAGTTATAAAACTCATATAACACAGAAAAAAGATATGATAAATCAATTAAATCACAGTTGGTAGCGGATAGACACTCCTCTACGATCCCGGTGGAGGATCGGTCTATTCCAGAGAAGCGACTCTGCCCACGCGAGCCTTGGTTTTTTGTCTCTTACCAACCCCCAGGACCGGGAAAGAAGCAAATTCCAACCTTAATCTTGCCTCTACGATCCCGGTGGAGGATCGGTCTATTTCAGGGAAGCGAGTCTGCCCACGCGAGCCTTGGTTTTTTGTCTCTTACGCCCTCCCCCCAGGACCAGGAAAAACCCAAGTCACAACCTTAATCTTGCCTCTCACCAATTATACTCACCCAGCCATACCAAAACTTGCTACCCGCCTAGCAAACGTGGTGTTTTAATGTTAAATTATCCTCAATGACAATGATAACGAATTCCACACCTCCAGTACGCCAGATGGGTAGGGTCAAATCGCTCATAATTCCACACTGGCAAGTTGATCAACCTTACGGATTCTGTGGGAGGTAAATATTTAAATCGCGGTTGCCCTACAACCAGATGGAAGGGTGATATACGCAAAATAGCCGAAACATGGGGGGTGGGATCAACCACTGAACCAGAAATGGCACCAAATTGGGGAGGCGTACATTCAGAGACGAAATATATAAGCACTGTACATGATGAACAGAATGAGCGACGAATAGGAAGTGCAGTACGCAAAAATTGCAGTAATTTTCTATGGTACAAAAATTAATATTTTCAACATCTAAAGCATGTAAACAAGTATAACAACCCATTCTTATGCGAAACAGGATTTTTACCATTTACCATTATCACCACACATATGGAACGATGACAGTTCTCATGCAATAGTTTAAGCACGTCGTCAAAGGTGCTTTTCTATCAACGTTTGGGCTGGAGTTGTAGGAGACAGTTACAGGACCCATTTGTCTTCCTAACGGGCTAACCAGAGTTACCTACCGCCAGTTCGTATGAAACAAACTGAAAGCAATATTTGATTATACGCCGGTATAAACTCGTCTAAATGCTTATTTTACGCATGGTGGAGCACCTGTACATTGTTTCGTACAAGTAAGAAATTACTTAAGCAAAACATTCGGCAATAACAGGATTGGGAGAGGTGGTCGGGTGTTATCACCACCTCGTTCGCCATATCTACATCCACTTGATTTTCTTATGTAGAGATATCTAAAACAATTAGTTTACTCTAGACCTATTGAAGACCTAGATGATTTTGAAATAATACTGACAATGCTTTTAATAAAGTCAGACAAGTTCCAGGGATCGGTGAATGCTACGAAGCTCTTTTTGGAGAAGAATTCGTGAAGGCGCTGAAGCAAATGGTAGCCATATTGAACATCTTATGTAATTGTTTATTTTGGTTAGTCGTTTATTACTTCTGAATTTTTTAAAATTAGTGTTTATTTCCGAATCTGCGTTTGCGAATATATGTTTATTAGCAGTTTAGTAAAGTATTATGCAATCAGTGTTGGACACCCTATATATAACTGCGAATTAGAACCCTAGACAAAAAACAATTGGAAGAACGTTGCGAAGGGATTAAGAAGATGTGACTTTTAAGCTTTCAAGAGAATCTCCTCTTACGAATACAATCGAATGAGTTTTTTCTGGTATGGAAGTAGAATCTAGTGTAGTAGAAAAAACTGCTGCAACATTTCTTCAGAAAATGCACATTGAAAGATGTAACAATTCTATACAAAAGAGTTTAATATTTGCTTTCTTTAAGGTCTTTATAACAATACGAAAGCAGAGAATGTAACGGGTTAAACAAGCAAACAGACAGTAGAGAAAGCTTATTTTAAATCTCGTTATGCTACAGAGTACCGTCTATATAATCTAAATCGGCTTATCGTAAAACGTAGAGTCTAACACAATATATTTGCGTATTATACTGATTTTAGTAAAATTATGATACAGTTGATCTCAACTATATGTTTGAAGCTCTGGCGGAACAAAATCTTGCACAAATAATATATTACTTTAATCCAGTATACCTACAAGGGTGGACGGTAAAAATGGAATTACACTAATTAGATCAGAAATTAGATCTAAAAAGGATAATATACAAAATGAACATGTAGAATTCTAGGATGCTATTAGATTTAGTTAAGTAGTTAAGTTGGTAATAGAATGAAACATGATGGGCAGGGGATGTTTATCCAACAGCGAGCAGGCAATTATAAAGTTCGGTTTACATACAAGAACCTTATAGCCCAGTTTTTCTAAACACGTTTAATTAAGCTTCAACGAAAATATTTTGTCTGGTAAACAGGTAGAATATATAATATTATGGAAAATTAGTTGATGATACACGTCTTGAAAAATGAAATGATTAACAAAGTATAATAGTTGCTCTACAGAAGGAGAATCAGATTTTATAATAAATTATAATATAATATTGGTTTTGAGAAACAGAAATTTAAACGATGCAGAAATAGAATCAAATGTTGCGACTTATGTGGAGCAAGTAATATATTCACGTCAAACCATATCGTTCAAGCATAACATATAGATAGAAATGAACAGACAAATTGGATCAGAATGGAAATGTTTCTGCCTGTTGAAGTGCATATTTAAACAGAAATTCAGTCCGACATTTAAAAAATTATATACAGCTGTAAACCTAACCCATAATCGAATAATCCAGACACAAATTAAAAAACAATCAAATGATTCTATCTATTTATCAAAATAGATAGTTACCGAAGATATGTATTTCTTTAAATAATGTCTACGCTAGTTCGGAAACTCTTTGCTATTCATAGCTGAGTTAATTTGACGTTTTATATGCACTAAGGTCATTCTAAAGCCCATCACTTATCACTTTGCACTACTAATATTTATTCAGAATCAGACAGTAAGACGTCTTGTGGCAGTTTGCGCTATAAGCGTTGGTGCATGTTTCTTCTTCCTATGGGACGATGCGTTGCAGCAGGACACCACTATAGTTTTTCGTGATAACACTTGTATAGTTTAGTGATAAATACTTCAATTTTTGGTATATTTAATTTGCGGTGGATTAGGGAATTCCTAATAAACCAAGGGCACTGAGTATTATTATCAGCACTTTATTTTGAAGGTCTGTATTTTGTTTAAATGCGTTTCACTGGCGTTGCTCCACACTGGAGAACCATAAGTTAAAATAGGATGGATTATAGATGTGTAGATGAGCGTCCCGCATTCCATTTTCAGTGGCTTCTTATTCGGGATTGGATATAGTTTGAGCAATCTCGACTGAGCCTCGTTCAGTTTTTTGTTGATGTGATACCCCCAAGATAATCTTTGCTCTAGATGAACACCAAGATATTTAACTGCGTTGTCGGTTCGATTGCTTGAAACAATTTGGTTATTAATTTTTACGTTAAGTGAATTATTTAACATGCACAGAGTGAATATCTTCGCGTCCGATTTCAGTGTGTTTAGCTGTAATCTTCACTTGTCGCACCATTTCGTAACTATGCCTACACTTTCTTGAAGTTGAGTAATAGCAGTGCTTATATCGTTGCTTTAACTTAGAATCGTAGTATCGTCAGCAAACATCTCAAGTGTAGTATTTGTTACCTCTGGTATGTTATGGACATAGACGTTAAACAATAATGGGTCCAGTTCACAGTCCCTGTGGTATTCCTGCTGCCGCTACTTTTTGTTCCGAAATATCAGAGTTTATAATTGTTGAAAATTTACGGTGTTCAAGGAAAGATTTAATAATATGAATAAGACAGTTTGGCGTATTGATTTTAATGAGTTAAAATAAGATTCCACTATGCCATACCTTATCAAACGCCTGCTTAATATCGATGAAGACTGCCGCTAAATATTTTTTGTTTACAAACCCAGATTCTACAGGATGCCCCAGAATTACCAGTAAAGCTTCAGGTAGCCCTATTCTCCTATGCTTTCTGAACAAAAAGCCTAAGAACAAAATTTGTGTCCGAGGCTTAGTTTTCTCACACGGACCTGTTAAAGGTATCATCTTTAACATCGTATATTTAGTTTATAGCCACAAATATTTAAATAAGATAATTAATTTATCAATAAATATGTCTATTACAACCTAAAATCACCATCAAATCATGATTTAAAGCATTAATTAATTTGTTGAAAGAACTGGTAGAAGCAAGAAACATTCAAGAAACTAAAGCTGACAACTACGGTTATTTAAGCAAGTTAAGCGGGTATCGTGATTTTTAAAAATGTTTTTATTTCGAATTTCCAAATTTTGTGACAGTGACAGTTATTATTTTGTTTACTTAGGCTATTTTGTGTTTTGATTCTTTGCATTTACTTTACGTTACTATGGATTATACTACAAGTGAATATTCAGACATGATTTTGGTTCTTGGCGAGTGCGATGGTAATTACAACGAAGCTTCTAGGGTCTATGTCGACCGTTTTCCTGATCGGAGACATCCATGCCATCCTGTAATACGGGCTGCAATGCAACGAATTAAGGAGACTGAAAATATTCTTCCAAGGCATTCTAATGCAGCTCGCGAAGAGTTAAAAATCCTAATTTGGAAGAACACTTCTCGGAGTTTGTAAGTCAGCATCCGAGTATAAGTGTTCGTTCGTTTGCCAGCAATTTTGAAACAGCCAAGTCTTCCGTGCAAAGAATTTTAGAAGATGATGCGCTACATCCATTTCATAAAACAAGGCTGCAGCATTTGTTGGATACACCACGAACCTAGAAGGAATTCTTGTGAGTGGCTTTTGGAAACCAACAGAGGAAATCCAAGATTCCTGGATAAGCTGTTGTGGACGGATGAAGGAACATTCACAAGGACTGGTATTTTCAATACTCATAACGAACATGTATGGGCACATGAAAATCCCCAAGCTTTGAAAGTGTAAAACTATCAAGTTAGTTTTTCTGTGAACGGGTGGGCATGATTAATCGGCAATAAACGTGTTGGGCCATTTATATACTACCCCGAAGACTTAATGCAGATAACTATTTAAATTTTTTAAATCTTATGTTTTCGATTACATTCCTGTTCTGGTTCGGCGTGATTTGTGGGTGCAACAAGATGGGGCTCCTTCACATTATGCGGCATTGGTGAGACAGTGGTTTAATCAGCATTATCCACAAAGATGAATAGGTCGTGGAGGACCAGCGCCTTGGTCTGCCAGAAGCCCAGATCTGACGCCTTTGGATTTCTTCCTATGGGGACACTTAAAATATCTGGTGTATTTAACGCCTGTTGACAGTGAGGAAGAATTACTTAACAGAAAACATCAAGCAGCAGCAACTGTTGATGAGCTAATGTTAGAGAGTGTAAAACAGGTGATTGTTGTGCGAGCTACCAAATGCATTGAAGCTGATGGAGTGCATTTTGAGCAGATGTTATAGTTTATTAATAAATAAAATATAAATTTCAATAAGCTTTTTTTGAACATTAAAATAAACTATTTACTTAAAAATTATTTCAAAGAAGTATCCTAAGGGAGCTCGTAATTCTAAATTACATTCTATTATGTGCCTTTTGCATAATCATTATTAGTAACAGATAGTCTACTTTGTTTATTTCATTCCGTTAAAGTAATTGCAACATTGTTGCCAAGTTTATTATTCTTTTTTGCTTCGTAAGCCTCGGAGACAAATTTGTTCTTCGGTTATTTGTTCAGAAAGCATAGGCTACCAGAAGCTTTAGTGGTAATTCTGGGCACCCTGTATATATTCTGTAATTCGATTTAATTGATGGATGGTAGACTTCTTTTGTTTATCACGTTTTCGAATACCTACTTTAGAGATGATTAGAAGGAAGCTTGTTGGTCTGTAACCTGAAATTTCATTTGCCTTCTTACCTAGTTTATGAAACAGTAGAATCATAACGTACTTCCATTGATCGGTAAAGTAGCCGCGTCTAAGACAAGCGTTAAATATGTATACTAGACATGCTATAGCTTTCTTTGGTAGAGTCTTAAGTAAAGTATTTGTAATTAGATCTTGACCAGCTGTTTTTTTTAAGCTTATTTACTAGTTCTTTGATTTCGTTTGGTGTAATTGGTTCAACATCATTCGGGGTGGAAGAAACGGTATTTTTGATTTCATTTTCGATTTTTAAGCGGTCTACTGCATTATTATTTTCACCAGGGCGTGTGAACACTTTGGATAAATAATTGGCAAATACTTCATCTATTTCGTTGTCTGTGTATACATACAGCAAGCCATCCCGTTTTATGGTTTGTGGGTGCCTCAAGATCCTTGTTGTCGCTCGCCACGTTGTCATATCTCTAGGTTTTAAATTATATAAGTAATCGGCGTACCTATTTATTCCGTGTTTCTCTAGGTCTTGGTGAATTTTGTGAATAAGATCATTTAATCGCTTTCTAACGATAGGATCTGTTGTAGTCATCCATTGTCTTTGGATTTTGTGTTTTTCTCGTATCATTTGCTGAATCGTGTAGACGATTGTTTTGTTGGACACTAGGTTAGACTGATACTGACGTTTTATTGCATTGAATTAGTGTGTTTATAGCTTTATCGATTGCTTCATTATTACTAGGAGCTGATGGTATTGATAAACTATCTTGTAAAGTTGTACTAGACATCTTTCAATCTATTCTCCCGTTGATTAATTTTGAGGGTTTAGGGTTGGCTTCCAGTGGTTATATAAACTGGTAAAGATCCGGGTCTAATTTTGGAATTACAACTTGATGAATAGTATTGGTGATATTTCTATACAAAATTATGTCTAAAATATCGAATTTATGATCTGTTCGGTAAGGCTAGTCTGTGTGCTTTGCAGATGAAGAAATTTGGATTCCTTGTGTGATAAGTACTCAGTAGTCTATTGCCATTGGAATTGCTTACTCTGCAACCCCATATTGTGGACTTACTGTTTAAATCACCCACCAGTAGGGTTGGAGTATTATCGAAAAATACACGTTCTATATCTGCTGCATAAACCATAATAATAATTGATTATTCTTTAGTTCGAGGGTTATCGGTTTCGAGATGAATGATCTCGGGTAATTGTATATAATAGGTTTTGGGCGATTTTTTAACTGCTATAGCTACTCCTCCAGCGGCTGTTTCGGAGATTCTATCTTTGCGATAAACTTCATAACCAGGAATTTGGAACTTTGTGTGGGTAGTGGATGCGTTTCAGTGATACAAAGAAATGCAATAAGTACTAGCCTTTAACGAACAACTCCGTTTGCATTCCAGTTGGTGAGCACTAAGTTGGAATATGATTTGTCAGTATTTGGTGACATTGTGGAAACGAGATGGAATTAACGATAGAATGAGGTCTTTTATTTAGTTCCGGTGTGGTTTAATTAATTCAATATTTTTTAATATTGTTTCGTTAAGTAACAACGATTGTTCACTACTATAGTCCGACTTAGTGCGATCGCTGTTATGCTCGTAACTATTTTGAATCCATGCTGGTTGAGTTTTTCTAGTATTTGGAAGCTGAGGGAATGTGTGACTGTTTTTTTTAATTAAATCTACTCGTTATACAAGTAATAATTAAATGTTACGCAGTTTTACATGACATGAAGGGGTTCGGCCAGCGCCTTTCTCCCCATGAACTTCACATTCGACTTGGATGGATTATAAAGGTAAGTCTTGCGGCCATTGTCTTTTTAATCTTCTGGCGACGGTAGGTTGGTTGGAAAGATGTCCTATAAGTTGTTTTCCATGCCCTGCTAAGTTGTTGGTGTACGCGCTTGCAATCTTCTGAATCTGGCTGGCTACGTTTGGAATCCTCAGATCATTGTGGAGGGTTTCATTCGTGATATACCATGAAGCATTTGATATTGTTCGAAGGACCTTCGATTGACATCTCTGCAAAATTTTTGTGTGTGAGGCCTTGGCGTAGCCCCATAGTTGTATCCCATACGTCCATATAGGTTTTACAATAATTTTGTATAACAGTAATTTATTAGCTAGGGAGAGTGGGGATCGCCTCCCTATTAACCAGTCCATTTGTTTAATTTTGAGGTGTATCTGTATCTGTTTTCTTTTAGTTTTAATGTGAGTGCTCCAGTTTAACTTTTGGTCCAGATGCAGCCCAAGGTATTTAATTCGGTTTTATGGGGTATTATGGCGTCATTAATTCTAGATTGTGGACATGCAACACGTCTGTTGGTAAATGTGACTTGTGCTGACTTGTCACTGTTTACTGTGATTCGCCACTTGTTGAAACAATCCTGGAGTGCGTCGAGGTGAATGTGTAAATGTGCTGCTGCTATTTCTAATTTTTCGTTGATTGAGAGGACAGCCGTGTCATCAGCGAATGTGGAAATTTTGGTATTGGTTGTAGTTGGCATGTCGGAAGTGTAGAGTAGATAGAGCAGCGGTCCTAGTACGCTACCCTGTGGTACTCCGGAGGTGATTTCGTAGTAGTCGGACACTGTGTTATTAATCTTGACTTGAAAGGTCCTATCGGCTAGATATGATTTTAGAACTAATTACAATTGGCTTGGGAAGTGTATTTTGATCTTGTATAATAGGCCCAAATGCCACACTTTGTCAAAAACCTGTTTTATGTCCAGGAATGCGGCTGTACATACTCGTTTTGTATCTAGACTCTCTATTATATGAGTAACAATTCGATGACCCTGATGGATTGTTGAATGAGATTGACGGAAACCAAATTGATAGTATGGAATTATGTTATCGAGGTCTACAGCTTCTTTTATTCTTTTAAGTAGTAGCCTTTCAAATATCTTGGACATTAAGTCTAGGAGACTGATTGATCTATAGGAGAGGGGTTGTGTAGGTGGTTTGCCAGGTTTTGCAATCACAACAATGTGGGCTTGCTTCCACTGAGCAGGAAAATAGCATAACCCTAAGATGCTGTTGTAAATGGTGGTGAGTAAGACTAGTGCTTTGCGAGGTAGGTTCTGTAAGACTTCTCGTACTATTAAATCATATCCCGAAGCTTTACGAGCATTGGTGATCTGCATTTGTTGACGTACTTCGGCTGGTGAGAAAGGTTTGGCTGGCAATGACAGTTGACATGACGCATTAATAAACGTTTTAATTTCGTTTTCATCATGATTTCCTTGAGGTTGTGGTGTCATGAAAACGTTAGCGAGATGTTCGGCGAAGGCATCTGCTTTTTCCTTTTCTGATTTGGCCCAGCTATTGTATAGCTTTTTGATTCGGGGTGTGACTGTTGATATTAAATTGACTGCTGCTAGGCTTGTTATCATTTTGGTGGGTGCGTCGGTTTTTAATCAGGTTCTGGTAATACGGGCATCCTTTATAATTAGCGGTGCGTTCGCCACTGTAATTAATGCAGTGCGGCTTAGTGTTTACTGATTTTAGTTCAGGATATTTAGAATAATGATGTTCTCCTAAACGTCTAGCTATAGCTAAGCCAGCAGACGTGCGGACGGTATGATTTATCACTAAGCATTGAATTTGGATTTAATGTTAACAATGCCAATAATAAGTATTAACAATTCACTATTTATAATTAATAGATTTTGGGTCGCACTAGTAGCTTCGCAGCAGTTAGGGGTACGCGAACAACTCAGAAGATATGTATAAGAAGTAGGAACCGAAAAGTTAAGAAGGTGGATATATGTTAGGCTTTCACCAAGAACTGAATAAATAGATTCACAAAGGTGTTACAAATTGGGAGCCTAGAAGAGATGGAAACAACCATGTGTAATTGGTAAGCAGATGAGCAGACAAATAAGTACTACCTTAAATGCTACATATAGAAGTAAATTCAATAAAAGAAAGTGGAAATCTGCAGGGGTCTTTGCGCACTGAGTATGCGATCGTCGAAAAAGCTTAATATTTGTAAATTTAACAGTCAAAATTAAGGAAACGGGTTACTTGAAATGATGCCGTGCATCAGATTAATTAAACTTTTGAAAATCTTTTAGACATCAGGTAATTGGATAAAACACAACGCCAGTATTTCTGGCATATACTTTCGTTTTTCTCATTATGGAAATAATGAAACGCAAAAAATGTATTATTGCAGAAACTTAATACAATTTCTTAATTGAAATTTATGTTTTTATTGGAACCCCCAATGGTTGAAAGGCCTTGGGGTAGATGTCAGATCGTTAGACTTCTACGCTGAAGGTCTGAGGTATAATTTAGACTTTAGAGTACCGCAGCATCGTGTTTTTAACGGTCGTTCTCCCTTCTAGAAGAGAAGATTGCTACGTCCTGTAAGAGACAAAATACTCGAAAAAGAAACAAAAAGGTTGAAAAATCTAACTTAACTAATTTTATTTTTAATTTAATTGAATCTCTGTTAGATTGCGAAATACAGTCACACTTTTTAAAGAAATCTACAACACAGATAGCTTTCAATTCTTAAATAGAGTACAACTAGCTGAACCCGTGGGCTACGCCCCACTCTTTGTTTGATAGCTCTCTAAGAAAATAATAAAGAAGCTGCACGAAGATATATGATTTATGTATTTAACAAAAGAATTTTTCGATATCGAGATATATTTATATTTCCTATGAGTGTTCTCTTTCTTTATGAGACTGTGTGTAGATTCTGTTGATATTTTAATTTTTTTTGTTATAACACACCTCGTATTTTATAAATTTGTGGTTTCCTCTGATTACTCTATCCGTGTTTTATTTAATACTTCGGCATGTTATGTTTTCAATTTTTTGTCTGTTTTTTCACGGTAATGTTCATTTTACGGCCTGAAATACCCGCAAAGGTAGTTCTAATACATGTTTTCCGCAAAATATGTGAAATATTCAATTTATAGAAATTTTTATTTTTTTGCTGATCAAAAATACGATTTAATGGCTGAAATATCCACAGCGAAATGAATGAAAGAATGTGAAAACAATGTTTATGTTTATAAATGTTCACTCCTGCCGAAGGTCCTAAAGCGTTTATATGAAGGGGTCTATTTTGTTTGTCAGCACAGTTTTGACGGAATTATGCTAAACTGGGTTTTAGGGGATTGATACTGCATTTAAAGAAATACAAACAGATAGTGGAGGTTTTAACATAATTCACCTTAATTCTGTTAAAGTTAATAATTCAGCCTCTAATGTTTATTATTGTTTGGTATTTTTATCTTGGAAGCGGGTAGGTACTCCTTGACGATCCCGGTGGAAGACAGACCTACTTCAGTACTAGCGACCCTGCTTCAGCGAGCTCTTGATTTCTCCCGTCACCTAATTTCCCCGAAAGAATCATGCTCAATTCTATATCCTTCCCCGCCCATTCTCCCAATTCCCTTCCCAATCTCCAAAGAGAAGGTTAAAATATTCTCACGATCGGATCTCGGAGGGGAGGGATGTGTTAAATGAAGCTATTAGTAGCACAATCAAAATACGTCAAACGATGATAACGGGCACGGGGAACGCGCAAGGTCTACTAAAACCACGGGAAAACCTTTGCAAGCAACCCCAAGGGACACAGAAGATAGGAAACAATGGAAGGAGATCATTCATAGCACCAATTAAAACATGAAATCACGACCTCTCAGAGAAAGAGAGAGAGATAGAGAGAGAGCCAGAGATATTTGTATGGGCCGATAGTGTATATAATTTGGTTGTGATACATTTTATGATTAGTTATTGCAACTGTATTAAATCCTACCATAACGAGATCATTGTTAGCTCTTCTATTCTTTCTAAATACGAAATGTAATATTCTGTAATCATTATTGGTAAATATTTATAAAAAATCATAATTTAATTAGCAAATAAACTGCTGTGTCATGATGTAAGTTATTTACTTTGTAATTATGTATAATTAATTATTAACTAATCACGTAAGTAATTATGAAGTGTCACATTTAGTTCATTCATGGTTGTTTTTACTTAAATAATGTTTCCTACAATCCTTTAGTATTTTGTAATTTTGATATTTTCTCTTACTAGGTAAGTTTATTTTGCTTTTTCTGAACATGTGAAATATTTTTATATGGTTATTTTAGTCTGAAGATGAACCCAAGTGGGTTCGAAAACGTTAATACCATTTTATACCTTTGCACCAAGATTAAATCTATTTTGACTGTGGTTTTATTCAACGACATAATCCCGTAAGTATTTATTTCTTAGTTAAGATCTCACCAGAGCTATAATTTCTTGCACTGTGGTTAGTATGATAATTTACGAGTGAAATCAATCGTACATACCCCAATCGGCGCTTGTTGTAAAGCGAAAATTCTAAATCAAAAAAATTGTTTGTTGGATACATACAGTACAAAAAAAATATGAGTTATAATAGTTAACGCCAAAAACTGGGCTTCTATTATTGCAGGCTTTGGGATGACGTAAAAATTGAGACAGATGCAAGGCGTCCGGAATTATTATACAGAAAGAAACTGCGTCCCGTAATTTTGCTTAACAAATTAGATACTTGAAATATTACAATTAAATTTCTAAGTACTGCATTGCGTGAGTTGTTTTTTATTGGAAAACAAATATTGATTAAGACTGCATCGACTTTTTTTGTAATCCCAGTAGTTTTAGAAATACATACATTACATACATCTCAACGTTTTACTCGCAGGTTTTACTAAATTTTCAGTAGGAATGCAACAAGTGAATGAATTCACTTTAAACGAATTACAGTTGCAAGTAATTTAACTGATTAATTCAGCTCTGGAAAACAATTCAATCAATTCCAGGATCCAAAATAGATTGATGGCCCCCAATTTATCACCGCCTGACAACGCTAGGCTCCCACGCTCATGAGAACAATGATTCCTATTTATTTTCAAACGATCTTTTGAATTCTCAAAATCCAAATTAATATGAAGCATTAAAAACAGAAGAGAGGGCACTTAAGTTACAAGCTACTAAAAAGCTTTCCAATTAACTAAATTAGCATAAGCACAATTTTGTAAAAGAGCAACAAGCTTGAGTTTTCTGTTCTATTGTAAAATTAATTTATGGCTACTTACACCGCTTTTGAAACTTAAGTACCGCATTTATTATTCCCTCTCATTTTTAAAACCATTTTTCTACCATCAAAGCTGCAGCTTAATTGCAAGCCTTATAAACAGTTGTAATTTGCTTTCGTCGTAAAACCTGTTTAACGGGATATAAAAGTCAATCTTCATTAATCACGCGTTACATTCTTGATGAAACAGTTTGAGCTTTCATTACGTCCAATTAACAGTCAATATAACGATTAATTAAAATACCTGATGTAAAAGAAGGACAATGGAAGAAAAGCCCAACCTTGATCAAAAAAGTAAACTTCGTGATATCTTTATGAACACGGGGTAAAAGAGAAATAACATACAGGGTGGCCAGCTATGTTGAGCTCCTTTAAAAGTGGTTGATGCGACCGTATCACAGCAACTGAGAATATTTAATTTTTTATAGTAGATCAATTTCTGGAACATAGTGGCTTTCTGTCAAGTTGATCTCTTACTGTAGTAATTAGCAGTTTTACTAATGTTATATACAGGGTGGGCCAATGAAAACGAAAGAGATCCGATTTTTCATATTTATTGTCATTTTTTAAAAAATCTCTGGGACTCGTTAGTTTTTGTTTTTAGGGGGAACCTTTTTGCGTTTACTTTCAACTTTGTCACTTCAACCTCCTAGGAGTGGTGTGCTTGACCCCTATAATTTTAGATAGAAAAGCGGGTCGAGTGATACATCATTTTAAAGCGTATTAAATCCTCGTTTTAACGTTTCCTAGTTTTTCAAATTCGGGTCAGTAGGTAAAAGAGGAATTGCTAAAGAAAGAAAGAAAGAAGAAAAAAAATAATCGAAAAATCTACTTATTTGCCTGTTCATGGAGTATCCATGGTAATTAAAAAATGTTATATTTTGTTGTCAGTAGTTGTAGAAAAAAAATATTATCGAATAGTATTCTTTGACAGTGAC
The DNA here is from genome assembly GCA_014611495.1 of Limonius californicus. Taxonomy (NCBI): domain Eukaryota; kingdom Metazoa; phylum Arthropoda; class Insecta; order Coleoptera; family Elateridae; genus Limonius; species Limonius californicus. The sequence continues at coordinate 1,756 of JABXWE010015083.1, read as the reverse complement.
CATAATCGAGTTTAATCGAAAATTGTGGTTGTGTTTTGGATTTTTGTCGTTGTTTATTTTTGTCATCAAATGGTTTATTCTACTGCGGAACGGGTATTAGTAATTGAACTTATTATGAAAGCGGCATGTTCCGCTAATGTTACAGCTGAGTTATTTAATGAACAAAATCTTAATAAGCATGTTAATAGAAAGACGTTCTTGAGATAGTAGCCAAATTTCGGGAGACGGGAACGGTGGAAAATCGAAAGTGAATCGTAGAACCCGTAAGTTGACAACAGTTGCTGGCATATCCCGTGCTAGCATTCGAAGAATTTTAAAAGCCCATAAATTCCATCCGTATAAAATCCACCTTGTCCGAGAATTAAACGAAGATGACTTTGATAGACGTTTGGATTTTTGCGAGGGTATGAGTGAACGGATAATTAATAACCCACATTTGTCTGTCGGATAAGTGTTGGTTTTTTGTAAACGGGATTGTTAATCGCCACAATTGTCGCTATTGGGTCGATAAAAACCCATACATATTCATATATTCATATGCATGAAGTTCACACTCAAAACTTTAAAAGTTAAACGATGCGGGCTGGAACTTATGGCGATCGCGTTATTGGTCCTTCTTTTCTACCAGGAAATCTAACAGGAGAAATGTATTTGGATTTAATACGAGATCATGTTGATCCAGCAATAACTAAAATTGTGGAACAAAATGACCGTTACAATGTGAATGAGTTGATGTTGCAACAAGACGGAGCACCTCCACACTATGCCCCTGCTGTTCGTCAGTATCTAGACAAACCATTTTCTGGTAGATGGATTGGCCGAAGAGGAGCAGTGGAGTGGCCTGCACCAGATTTAAGTCCTTTCGAATGCAGGGAAATTTCCCCAGAAAAGTTTCAGAATGTCCGAAATCGTTTTCAACAAAAGCTGTACTACCTTATGGATGCTGGAGGCAGTGTTGGGTAGTAACTAAGTAAAAGTAACTCGTTACTAGTAACTAGTTACTTTTCAGTAACTTAATAGTAACTTAATTACTTTTGTGTTTTCAGTAATTGTAACTATAACACGTTACAATTATTTAGTAACTTTAGTAACTGAATATGACAAGTTACATTTTCATGCTACAAATGTAAAATATTTTAAAATGTTCGGTTTTTAATGCGTAGTGTTTAAGAAATTATACTTGAAGCTGAAGAATTTGTTGAAATTTCGAATGCTTTAGTATGCAAATGCTAATACCGAACACAGGAATACCTTCTTGTACTTAGTCGATAATAAATAATATTTGATGGAACCTGTTTGTGTGGTGACAGCTTTTTCCAGTAATCTTTAATCCTTTAACAACTAGAAGCTCTCTGAGCAGGTATGCGGATTACTGGGAAGTACATTTATAACGCCTGTGTGCAGATATTTCAATAATAACGAAAAATAAAATAGAATCCTGGGAAAATCCCAAAAACATCGTTGAACCAGCGCCTCTAAGCTCTAAGCCTGTTTCTTCCCCCACGTATAGAATATTTGCTAATAAACAATTGCTTATAAATGTGTGTTTTTGTTGGTATTAAGTTGGTAGTAATTGCATGTACATTAGTAGCGTCTCATAAAAAAAGGTAACTTAAAAAATAACGAGTTACTTTATGGTAACTTAGTAACTTATTCAAGTTAATTTTATAATTCTGTAACTTAGTAACTTACTTAGTTACTTTTTTGCCGAGTAACTCATTAACTTACTTAGTTACTTTTTTAGAGTAACTTACCC
>JABXWE010015082.1:0-15508 GCA_014611495.1 Limonius californicus | reverse complement strand
TCATATTAAATTGATTATAAGTTTTAGTGTTAAGCCAGCAATGTACCGACTGGTCGTCTTATTTTGATATTGCATAATTCAATTAATTTAAATACATCATAACATTTTAACCTTTTCTATGAAAAACAGTCTAGATAAAGAACACTATATATAGATTCAATATATTGACTGTAGCTACTAGTTTTCTAATATTTATAAAATGTGAAGAGGACTATTTATAAATACTATACTTATGGTTAGAAAAAGCTTAAATAGGTTGTTTATTTTTAATTATTTTTGAAATTTAATGGTTTCATATTACCAAAAAGTGGAAGATGAATATGAAATATAAAAACATGGGTAACTACAACCTCAGTAATAGGCACTGATACAGTTTATTGTTTATGGTAACAAAATTTTAACTTATACAAATCAAATATTAAAAACTCGAACATATACATATTTATTCTACTTCAAGAATCTCCTACGAGAAAATAATCGGCAGCAATCCTACCGAATCAACCCCCTACCACAGTGTAATAAAAAGGAGGGGTAGAACTATTCAACTTATGTTATAAGTAGCATGTTAATGTTGATAGTAATATGAATATCTCATGTAGTCAGTTCTTAAAGATTGTTGTTAAACGTTGCACCTAACAAACAGTTGCAAATTTTATTTAGCATGGTTTCAGTTTAATTTATAATTACTGGTCCTTAGAAACAAACTTGCCTTTTTTCAGTTTCTCTTATAAATGTGGGAGTGAGAGGGTTAAGGATAAATTGAGATATATTGTATAGCGATATTTATAAATATGTATGTTACCAATTGAATTCTAAAATGTATATATGATGATCAATAGCTTTTAAGTCAGGTAATACTGTTGGCCACTAGCGTATAAAAATCTCTTATCATTATATAATATTACCAACTGAACATGGAGTTATTATATGACAATAACGAACTATTTAAATGACTATAAAGGTAGGCGCATACTATTCGCATCACACGAAACAGACGTATCGCATTTTATTTGACTACATCGCATACTATTTGCAAAAAGTCGAGACGGAACGGATTTTATTTTGTTGTGACGGTTACTATTTAGCTACGCAGTCCCGTTATTACAGCCGCAGTTTTCACCTAGAAACGAAATGAATTCAGAAGAAGAATTGTTTTTAATTCATTATTTTTGCAATTTCTTCCCATATATTTTGCCTTCTTTGCAAAACAGAATATTGCGGATGTTTTCAATTGTACAATTCTTCATAATGTTGTATCACAGAAATTAGGGAAGCATCCTCCATTTTTGCTTTCGTTATTACTAACTTCTTAATCTAGTGTTTTAATTACCCAAATATTCAACTGCTTATAAACTGTACCAACATTTCAGTCAAACTTGCAGCGTTTTACGTTTTGCAAGTTCATACAGGTGATGACGTCATCAACACACACTGCATCTCACGGATTTGATGGTGTTTCGACGATGTGATTCCGCAATTCCGTTTATGCGATCCTTCCGATGCGGATAATATGCGATACTCAATAGTATTACATATGATAGCAAACAAAAATGCTATCCGTCCGTTCCGTGTGATGCGAATAGTATGCGCCTACCTTAATGCTTTGAGGAGCAATCAAAATGTTTTTTCAGACTTAATATTAATGGAACACCTTCATGAATATGGTTTTTTAAAATTCATTTTTTTTGCTAACTGCATCTGTAGTGTCCAACATAGCAGATTTATTTAATTAATTCCGCTAAACTTCATATAAATATTTTGTAATTCATGTTTATTATAATTTAATCAATAACTCACTTAAAATCAGTAACTGATTGTTAATTTCGAGCCCAACTAACTATATGGATTCTTAAATGGCATGCTATGGGCTATATTTGCTCAATATACGTTTCTCTTCAATAGTGATAATTACCTTTTTTATTTTTAATTAATACGTGTAATATGTAATATGTTGATGCAGTTGGGTATTTTCTAATTGTTTGTTGACCCACAATATGCCATTGTTGGGCAAGGGCCACTCACATAAGGAGGGTTGTTGATATATCGTCCCATAATGATCAATCCTCATGGGAGAGAGGTACCGCCTTAACGAATCTTACGGGTCACCAATACAAATACTGATTGGAGATAATATAGCTTAACGTTCCCGATTGTGAATGGGCAACAAACGTGTGCTACACAGGGCATATAACACATAAAATCTAGTAAATTTGAAAATTAAATATACAGAGTGACTTAAAATAGTTATGTAAATACTTTAAGCAGTGATTGTTCATATCGAAAGCATACAATATACACACAATTGCCTTACAAAAATTTTTATAGTTCTCGAGAAACACAATGAAGTTACCTTGTTTTGACAGCCGCTGAAATGTTTCAGCTTTTGAATTAGGCGCGTTCGATTGGTGTTGGTTGCCCTCAAGGCTAACCAAACAGCAACCGCTCGCGTTCATTTGGAAATCCATGATGTCATATAGCAAAGTTGGTCCCTTACTTCACCGACCAGCTTTGGGAGCTGGTTCTGAAGTTGGTTGATCTGTATCTCTCTTCCAGAACTTGTCCTCTCTGTTTACTCATGAAATGTTCAAAGAAATATTGCCGGGCTTGTTGAAATGTCTCTTGTTTGGGAAATGTTAGCAAAACAATTGTATTTTATTATTGCCCCTTACAACAAAGAAAATGCATTCTGTATTGCTATTGCTAGCGCAAATTATTTTGCAGTCTTACTACACTGTGCAAGAGAAATGAAAACGCTCAGATATGTTGTGAATGGAAAGGTCGTAGATTTTCATGAAAATCTTGAAAATTGTATTCAATTATTAAGCAGCAAGTATTTTGTTTAAATTCGATATTACGAAATTCAATCCACATAGAAAGAAATTGCATTGTTTAAATTGGAGTTTGCACTATTTCCTCCACAAGGTATGCGACAATGGCCAATTTTAACTTATTAGGCAAAAAACACAATTTTAATAATAAGAACATTTGAATTTAAACTGTTGCACGTGTGTAAACAAACACCAACCCCTGCAGCAACCAATTCATTCGTTTGCTTTTATGACATGACTTCACCATTCAGTGACCACAAGCAACCGCTGACAAAAATGCTGTCATTTATCTGTCAACCGGGGCCAGAACCAGTGTGCGAATCTATTATGAGCTGTGACCAGTTGAATCAGAAGATTTTAAACTGAGACTAAGAAGGTGCTAAAGTTTAAAAAGTACCTGCAATAACAAGCTCATTTGAATTACAAAGGCGAAAAGATGAACAACGAATGAAACATTTTAATTGTGATTGTGAAAAACGAAATCATAAAATAAATTATAATTAAAGCCAAGTCGCTAAAGGAGATGCTTATAATGATGACCAGTGTTGGCAATGCAAGCTTCCGCACGGCATTCCAAGATCTCCGAACGCGTTACAAAACTTCTGCACTTTTACAAATTTGCAATGCGGCATTATTGACTCATAGCTGAAGTTCTTCAACTGTGTCGACTGGAGTACTGTAAACAAGTTGCTTCATGTGACCCCATACAAAAAAAAAATCAAAAGGATTTAAGTCAGGCAATCTTGGGGGCCAAAAGATCGGTCCATTACGGCGTATCTAACGATTTGGGAACATGTATTCATCCAAGGCGTCATTTGTGCAGCGCCATCATGGAAATAAAGCATGTTTTGCCGCATATGTTGCAGAACTTCCTCTAGCAACTCTGGTAGAACATTTTCCAAAAAATCGAGGTAACTATTACCATTTAACCGTCTGGGCAAAACGTAGGGACCAATAAGATGATCTCCAACGATTACTATCCAGCCATTGATGGAAAATGATTGCTGGAAGTGACATTCTCGAATTTCATTAGGATTTTCATCACTCCAAATGCGCGTGGTAGAAGTGTTATAAACCCCATTTTGCGGGAAACCAGTCTCCTCAGTAGCTAAGGTATTGGCCACAAAATTTGGATTTTCACATTGATTATATTGAAGCCATTCGCAAAAATGAACAGGATGAGGTAGATCTCCTGGTTTCAGAGCCTCGACTTTTTGCATGTGAAATGGAAGTAATCCTTGTTCTTTTAGAGTTCGCCAGACTACAAACTGGGATACTCCTACCTGATTAGCAAGACGTCGTCTACTTATTTGCGGCTGGTTTTCCACTTCCTGCAAAATCTCCTCTTCGGCATTGAGGATTTGATTCTCACATTGCCAACCAATATCGTGTTTGTCCATTGCAAAAAATCCAAAATCTCTGGGGTGTTGAATCATACTCACAAAGGTTCGCGTGTTGGGCGGTCGCCGTTGAGGGAAATGTTCACGGTACAAATCTCGAGCAAGTACAGCATTCCCATGGGCCTCTCCATAAATTAATACCATATCAGTCTTCTCAGCATTGGTAAAATCCATGTTACGGTATTTTTCATAATGAAGATGTCAATGCGACATCAATAAAAAACAGCCTTCTTTGGTTTTTATTACTTTTTTTCAAGAATACCTGTGCTATCAAACTTTTTTAGAACAATTTCAACCTGTTTTTTTTTTAACTAACAATTTTTGTATAAGACGTTATTGGACGAATCGTGTTACTTTACCGTCCTCCGTTATTGGTTAGAATATTTGCGTAACTATTAAAAGCACCTTGTATACATGAAACACAACACTACCTAGTAGTGCTAATATACACTGTACTAATTAACCTAATAAAGGAATCAAATAAACTTACGATGTAACAGAAATTTACAATAAATTACATTAAAAAAAAGACACAAAATATCTAAAAAAAAAACAGGGAACCATCAAAATTGTTGAAAGCTTAATCCATTATTTTCAATGCACAATTGATACCGTTTTTACACTTCATTCGCAACGCTTAGTGCGTGGACTGGGTCTCGACACTATTTTTTAAATCTTAAATAGCTTGAAGTACTATTATAAACATTCCATTTCAAAAATATCCATAACAAGAACTTTGAGCCAGACAAACTAGTGTTGCTGTTTTTGTGATAATCAAAATAAACTTGCAGTATATCAACTTTTTCAGTAATTATTACCCTTATTAAAAGATAAAATTTTAATAAAATTCAGAGACAAATTGGTTTTATTTAGAGCATTTAATTGTTTTAATTAATAAACGCCACATATTATATATATATAAATGAATAGAATTCCACTTAAATAGAAAAGGTAAATACAGTGTAAACTCTATATAGCGACACTTAAGGGTCTGCGCATTTTATGGCGTTACTGAGAGTTGTCGTTAAATGGAGAGAAGAAAAATCAATATTATTTTACTATTATAATACATATGTATTTACTAATAAAGTATAAAATTTACAAACAAACATTAATATTGATACAAATAACAAGGCGTATTGCATATAGTCTGTTATCTTCTTCCGAAGTTTTTTTGCTGCTCCAGTATTTTAATTGTATTTTCTTATGTATTTCATTCATATTATATAAACACGTGCAAGGTAATCACAACAAACAAAAGAACGAATTTCTTAGAATCTTCGGTACGTATGATGCCGACAGTCGAGGTAAGTACGTGCTAGACAATAAAGCAACAAAATAACAAACAAAAGAACTTACATAGCTGCAGTTCTTATTAATTTCGGCAACTTAGAAAGTACTGTTTATTGCTTAATAATGACGTATTGTTGTTGTTATTTAGAGTGGGTGTGATGCTACATAGAGTGTATCATTGTATGGACAACAAGGTAAACCAACCAAAGTCAAGTAATTTCGACGTTTTAGGGAGTTTGTCGTTAAATCGAGTGACGTTAAATGGAATTTATACTGTATTTCTACTTCAAACAATTGAAATGAGTTTAAAAACTGCTATAAACTATTAGTTATGATTATTCCAATTAAGAAAATATATAGTCTGTTAAAGCTAAATTTATTAATAATGGCACTATAGATCATTTTTTGTTCATCAGACAGCACACATGTAAAAAAAACCAATACATGCTTTTGCAAATTGTACTAATTTCATTTTTTGTTTCCATTATTATAATTCCTTGCTACCTACATATAACCATTCTACTTACAATAGTAAATATTAATATATTAACTAAATACTTACGACACCCTCTGGATCAATAAGTAGTAAATGCTTTTTCGTATTTTCCTGCATTCCCGAGAGCACATACTGTCCTTCAGAACTAGGGGATTCTCTAACAAGAAAATCTCCATCCTTTTGCAGAAGTCGCTCTGCATCAGCTCGACTAATCTGTCCATGAAACCAAATTTCATTTTTCAGTTCTGCTATTTTTTCGTCATCCAATTTTCCTGGTGTGGATAGCCTAGGATGTTGAGTGAAAGGTTCTGGAAAGTATTACATAGAGTAAATAAGTAGTTAAACAGAAACTCATTTAAAATATTTACGCATGTCAAACACATCACGTTCCCTTGAAAATACAACACTGTCATTGACATAATCATGATGACGCACTTCCATAGTCGGCAAGGGTTCAGAATTGAGGTCTATCAGGTTGGGTGTTTGTACTGGTGGTAATGTAGTGAAAGGTGGTACAACTGCCGGAAGAGGAGGCACTGGAGGAGGTCCAACATCTGGAGGCACTTTTCCTGGTAAGTCATTATAATAGTCTTTGTCAGCATCGCCTCCAGAGGATGTACCTGCGTGACCCATTGCTAACCTACAAATAAAAACAGTATTCAATATTTTTCATTTCATTATCAGATATTCAACTCATAAAAAAAACAATTAAGCAAAAAATGTAACTTACGCCATCTGTGCAGGCTTCATGTACTGTTTAAATCGAAGTTCAAAAGCTTGTCCGATGGTAGAAATGACATCTTTAGCAAGTCCTCCACCACATTCTAATACATAACAAGCTCGCCAGTCATTTACATCTTTTGCTATGTATGCCACGAAGTCTAATGTATCCTGCAAAAAGAATATTTTTGGTATACTATACACGAAAATGTCAAAAGATAGTGTTAATCAGTAAATCAACGGGTCTTATTACATTAATATATTAGACCTGTAGTGTTTTTTGCTTTCTTCCATTTCCTATTCATATTTATACAGAAAGCCAGTTGGAATTAACAGACGATTAAATTTACTGTAACGGGTCCCATATTATAGAAAGAAGGTCATTGGTCATATTTTCAATTTATAGTTTAATTATTCACTACAAAAGACTAGCTCTGTAGTCTTCCTTTTTGAAATAAATGCTATTAAAGTCCCCAAAAACTTATTAATTTCAGTTTTAAAAATTCCCCTATTAGAGTGATGCCACAGCATTTTTTTTTATTGGGGAACCAGGTATTGCACTGGTTCGATTGTCTTTTATTTGAATATAACATAAGTTAATAATTCATATCTGCTCTAACAGTATATTGTGTACCTGTTCTCAGTTTTATTTTGTCCTGTTGTATTTTCAATGGAACCCTCTGAATTTTTATTTATCTTGTTGTATTCTATTGGTTGGCTTTTAAGTGAATAACACAAATTTTACTTTTCAAGTGGTAGAAAGTGCATTTCAAGGAATACGTTGCTCCCTGGGATGGTTTAAATATACTACTTTTTTTAAGAGGGTGTGAAGAAGTACAGTGAAGTCTCCAATAAGCGGACACCGATGGTTCCACACTTTTTGTCCGTTTATTGGAGGCGTCCGCTTAAAAGAAACAATCGTGTCCGGGTATAGGAAGTGTCCGTTTAAGAGAGAACACAAAAATTATTAAAACATTCAGAAAAGTGTATTTTATTGAACATAACTACAATAATTATAAATATAAATAATTATTGCATACGAACACCGCAGTTAAACTGATTAATGTAAGTCCGAATTTATAAAACTCATAAATCAACAAGTTCTGAATTTTACAAACAAACTACAGTCAAGCAATACAAAGTTGAAATTAGTTCTGCGAAAACCGTGATAAGGCTCAAATATTTATAACAGGAAGTACTAGTATTAAATTTCAATAGGACGATGACATAATGTAACATGCGCAAATTAGATGTCCGGTTAAGGGGGGCAATTTTTCCTAAAAATAAGACTTATGAACTGTCCGTGTCCGTGTATTAGAGGGTCCGGTTAAAAGAGGCTATTTAACATGTTTTAATAATAGCAGAACATTGGTTCTACGAAATGTGTCCGTTTATAGGAAGTGTCCGCTTATAGGGAGTGCCCATAATGGGAGGTTTCACTGTATACACATTTTCAGTTTTAGGTTGTGAAATGTGCAAAACACACAGAATACTGATGCGGGTGATTTTAACACAATTTTCTTGAATATAGTGTGTAAAATAACATTTATACAAATTTTAAACTATAAACAGATCGTGCAGACATGACATCACATTCTCTCACGCAGGTAAAACATATGGGAAATTATTGACAAGTTGTGAGGGTTCTCAACGGTTTCGTGTTTTTTAGATCTACGTTATCCTTATACTTTTAAACAAGATGTGTGAAAGAAGTAATTACTATTGTACATGAAGTAAAAACTTGTTAGTTAGAAAACTTTCGTTAATAAATTAAAAAAATAGTTACGTTATTATAGTGTACTATTTAGCATACAAAGTGGTTAATAAGTAAAAGCAAATATGTTATCACATCAAAAAAAGTATTAAACATGGAAAGCTATTAAACATTGTTGAAGTTATTAATAATATTGTCTTCACTTAATATGAATTTTAATCAAGTAATGTAAAAAATAATCTAGAAGGTGGTTGAAGAATACTTTAGGTCTTCTCACTGTGAGTGTTAGCCAAATAAAAAATGACACCTGGCTTCTTACACTGCTGCCGCCAAAGTTTACTATGAAGCTTTCCCAGGCCTTAGAGGCCCATCGCTTTTGGTGTGAGACAAGGGTAAGTTAGTTTGTGCAATGCACAACAGGGCCCGACTCTGCGGATTACCCTGTTGGTGCGTAACCATGCTTAACCTGCTGTTGTGTGCATGTTTTTTGTTTATGGTCTTGTTACTCTTCTAATGCGACCCTAATTCGAGGAGTGCCATTAATTTGATTCCCAATGGCAAATGGAGACCGGGACCCAGTACTAACCACCCAGAGAATCAGAAAAATTTCCGACCCCGGGAAGATTCGAACCAGGAAGCGTTTGGACTATTACATCCAAAGCTTGGCTCTCTACCACTGAGCCATCCCCGCCCTCCAAAGTTTACTACTGCACCAAAATATGGCATTTTCTTACTTGAATAACAACTAAAACCTTACTTTTAACAGACTTTCAGCTATTTTAGGGTTACGTTACAGACTTATAGTAATTATTTAAGATATAAATTTCATTCTTCCACGAATATTAATAACTTTGAAACAGCTAGAAAGTCTGAAACTGCACTAACATTCCAAAGTTTGCACAAAACATTAACAAAGTTGATGTTTGTTTCTCCCTCAAACAAACTGACCGCCAAGATATGGTCATGCCTGATGTATACTTACTATAATAGTTTTAACATAATTTTCCTGAATAGAATGTAACATAATTATACGAATGTCCAATTCCTTAAATGATAGCCTTAGTATTTATACATAAATGTAATATAATTATCTTGAAGGGCAGTGACGAGCAACTCTTAAAGTCAACAGTCTTACAATGAATGCTCTCCATCTAATTTTAGTGGCTCCTAATAGTTACTGATTTTTATTATAGTTTGATATATAAATGACACTATCAAGTCTGCAACTAAATGAATCATGTGTTAGACGGTCATTTGCATTTAGGATATCTTCTTAGAGTGCTTTATCTCTTACGAGACGTAGCGATCTTCTCTCCTATGCCTGTGTTGCGCGTTTAAAGTGCCACAGACATAAAGGACCTACAGCTTAACGTGGTCTCCGAACCACGGGAAGTGCAAACACTTCTACTCCAGAGAAGACTTTTACTGGGCAGAATACCTCGCTGGTTTGCCATTGCCTTACGAGTAATTTAGAATATAGCTTATATAATTTAAACAAAGTATAAAGAGATATAAATAAAGTTGTTGCATTACGTAACACTTATCTAACTTGAAGACATAGCTTTTTCTTTTCTTTTTTTCACTTTTTATTACGTTATTTACCCTCTTCTTCTGAGGTTTTATTTTGCCTAAGTATCTTATCTTTAGTAAAATTGAATTATGTCAAAAACAATTAAACCAACTAAAATGATTTCCAACGTTTTTTTGTATATATTTCCAGATGTAAACGTTGTAACACTACGTTTTCCGAACTGTGTTTATTTGAACTTTTGTTGCTTTATTATGTTGACCAAATCATAAGAATTTGTTAGTATTATTCATCAATTGTATTTAAATTTGGGGTGAGTTGCATAGATATTAGTTTAAAGAAAATGCGTTTTAAGTAAAAATAATATTGTTTCAGAGGGTGGCACTTTTCAGCAAACAAAACAATTTTTTTAACCAACCCCTGTATTCTTGAATTCTAATGTACGACAGTTTTCCTTAAATAAATATATCACAACTGTGAGCCTAAGACTAATAAGCACGTGTAAGCATTGGCAATTATATTACGTAAATACAGGGAATTTTTCTTTTTAGTATACATAGCCTATGTATACTTTTAAAAGAAACGCGTCAATTTCGCCTATTGTGTAGGCAACCAACTATACAGACAACTCAAGCATGCTGTGACCACAGCAATCAAATTAATTCAATGCTAAAAAATAAAATTAATCTTTATTTAGTGTCAAACAATTGTTAGAAAATTTAAATCAGAAGGATGCGTAATAAATTCCCATAAAATAAAAACTGAAAGTAATCACGTTTTAACCGAAGAAATGAAATGAAATATTTTATGCTACGTTGAATAATAATAATTAAAAAAAGTTTGTCATCGCCGGGAATTGAACTCGGATCAACTGCTTGGAATGCAGGTATGCTGACCATTACACCATTTTGCCGCGTATGTATGTGTTTTGTACAAAAGAAATATAATGTGCACGGACCTTACGGAAACATCCTGTCGATTTTTATATTTACTAAATAAGTCATCATCTGCGTCCTATATACCTACAAGGTGAAATACTTATTTAATATAAACACTGCATCAACATAACCTCCATACTCAAATAATTCACAACTATAGTGACGTTTGTTTCTGATTTTTAGTTGTCGGTATAGTTGGTTGTATACACAATAGGCGAAATTGACGCGTTTCTTTTAAAAGTAAGTATACATAGGCTATGTATACTAAAAAGAAAAATTCCCTGTATGTTATACTTCATTTTAAGAAGGCTGTTATTCAAAATGCCAACTGTAACAAAATTTTACAACTAATAATAGTAAGTGAGCAATGATAAACTATGTAACCATTTCATTTGCATGTGCGCAGTTTTTCTCCCCTCAGGCATCCATATACTTAAACCCGCCTCTCTTAAAAATATTAAGGTTTTTTAACCTTCACATAAGTTGTTTAAAAAATGGAAAAATTAATGGAATCACTTGACTTTCCTTTGACCTCTAATAAAATGTGGATGCTTTCACACCCCTTTCTCAATTTCCTCAAAAAATGTCTAATAAATAGGGGTGGGTTGACTTTTTTCTGACCTTCTGCAGATTGATGTAACACTTTCATATCTCTTATCCCACATCCTTAAAACTTTTTCACATAAATGAAACTTTATTACTTTGCTATCAAAAAATGTAAATTTTACAAAAGTACACTATTTAAAACTCAAGGAATCACATCACTAATAAATTTAGTCATGGTTATGTAATTTAGTAAACACTAAATTCAATAATTAGTTTCAAATCTGATTTAATAGCTGTAATGCCTAATAACTGACAACCAAATTATTATTGTGGCCTTTAATTACCACCACACAAAACTAATTCTAGGTATTAAGCTAATGTAACAAACAAGCTTACAGTGTCTCCTCCAGATGCAAATGAAATGCGGGGCATATCATGACTAGCTATGATTTGACAAGATTCCAGTGATGTAAGTGTTAAACTTGAGCTGGAGACGTTCAGGTTTACATTGGTGCCAGCATATTCCATCTTGGGGAATTCAGCAATAGCACGTTGTACTTTTTTATCCACTCTGCGCTTCTTATCAACAGTCTTTAATCCTGCAGCTTCACATACTTTGCTTATGCATAATCTAAATTAAGTATTAAAAATAAGTTAATTCTTTAATATTAAAAATTGAATTTATAGCCATCATTATAGGGTCTCCTCTTAACCTCAGTAAATTGCTGGATTATTTTCAGTTCTTTGAAGTTAGTAATGACATAAGTATGTTGCCGTTAAACTATGACTAATTATTGAGTATGGGGGATGATGAAGGTCATTTGAAGAAAACTTAAAATAGCCACACACTGATTTAAATCTCAACAATAGGAGTATGTATCGTAATGTCGCAGAACCTCATATGTTAAACGTTGATAAATGCACTCAAGTAACGTTTAACTTTCACATAGATATCTCTTATTTAAGCTACAATGAGTTTTACATCAGTTTGAGGCTATTTGAATCTGTTATCTTTTATCCCAACCCCTCATTTAATAATTAATTACTGCAGCATACTTATTCACTAGAGTGCAGGTAAATATGAAAATAAGCCAATAAAATGTGATATTAGAAAGGAAGTGCCCCCATACAAAAGGATTTTTATAAATTGAACAATTTTCATACTTGCACATTGTAATGACTTATCCATAAGCTACAGTTAAACTATAACTAATTACTACACATGAGCGGGTACTTGGTTTTGATAGTGGTCATTTTAAAGTCAACTCAAAATTGCCACAAACTGACAAGTTTCAATATTATTAAATCGATTAACATTAGCACGAGTTCAGCGTTACATAAGCAAAATTAATTAATCCTCGGCTAACTCTTTTATCATGCGACGGTGAGTCTTACATCAGTTTGTCGTTATTCTAAGTTATCTTTAAATAGTCTTTTCAAATTTACCACAAGAGTACTGATACTCGTTTATTTATGATAAAATTATAGTTTATCTGCAGAATACTTACAAGTCACTACAAACTATGCATCCAATGGAAGATGGAGGTTAGAAAACAATAAGTGTAAGGGGGCCTCAAGTGACAATTTCAATTTTTAATGGGTATTTACAAAATAGAGCATGATAAATGCTCAATTTATATAAATTTTGTTGGAAACCATGGAACTTTAGAGATAAAAGTTTTTAATTATATTTAAAACTTACTTAGCGACGCTGGATCGAGTTTTAAAATCCAGTTGTTTCATTGATACTTTTACTTCTAAGCACCCAATATACTGAAAAAAAAACAAATTAGCTGTAAATTAAAGCCGCAGAGGTAATTTCAAGGCTTACCCTTATAGCATATGTAGCACCTTGCTTCGATATTAGCTTATCAGAATGAATCCATCCTCCGGATGGTTTGCTGATGAACCCAGACATTTTCACGTCAATTCTTCAACTCTTCCTATCTAATCATTTTATGATGATATTAAATACGCCTTTTTCATTAGGATAATTCATTAAACCTATAGTAAACATCATTACATTCAGTCTTGATGATGATTCACTGCTTCTAGGAATTATGTTACAATATGGGAATGTCTAGCACAAAAACTTTGACATAACATAAACGTCAGTTATGTAAAGGCCAGGATAACTACTCAACTATAGCTATACAAGAACTAAATGGGCGATAAAAATTATTATTAAGTATGTTTCACTTTTAATTCACAGATTCAAGTCCAACTGTTAACAACATTTTCGTATTAAACACTGTAAATTCATGTAGCCAATTTGGTTACATGTTAGACTTAATATTTTAATCTTCAATAACACCGAGATTTATTAAAAACCATTCCCGAAAGTACTTACAGCCATTTCTACTCGTTGTGGGACTGGCTGCGTTCAACGAGTACTAATAATGTTAAAAATGGATTATCGTTAACTACCTACTAACATTTTGTTAAAGTACAAAATTTTACGAGGATATTTGATATTCGTTGTAGAAGTAGATTTTTAAGCTAAGATAACTAATTATTAATACGTATAGCGTTGAATACAGCCAGCAGATTGCATGGAGGGAAATTTAAATATTAAAGCTGAACCGTTACAAGGAATGTACTAACAAATTTAGAAACTGGTAAAACCATGCAACGTTTTAAGTAAAACAATGTTCTTTGAAAAATATATATTAATACGTACCTTCCAAAATTAATGTCAAATTTAAGAATATAATTTAATTGTAATCGGTTAGAAATTCTAGAACCTACGAGTTTCAAACAGAATACTGTTAATGTTGAAATTTGCTTTAATTAGAACTTAAATTCGTCATACTATCTAAAGCATTTATGATGATAACGCAATCAACAATGCTGTTAAACCACATCCGTTTTCCTTAGCAATTCCAAAGAAAATACCCACAGCAGCTTTGTTGTGTTTCTCTTTACAAGTGTATAACAATTTGCTTTCCTTGAAGTGTGAATTTCTTTGTATAACGTTTATTAGTAGTTTAATTACGCAATTAACATAACAATACAACGAGAACATTTATCGAAATTGTAATTCTCAAGGCGTTCATATGCAGGTAGCTCATTTTAATTAATACAAACAAGATAACAAAGACAGGCAGGCGGATAGGGTTCATATACATATACAGAGTGTTAATGAATTGCAGGGACAAACTTCTAGGGCTTAAAGTATACATGAAAACAAACATTTTTTGTTATAAATGTATGGTCAAAAGTGTTTCCTTTCAGGGATAGAGCTTCTCAAAGATTCTTCAAGAAGCCCCTAAATGTAGGCAACTCAATTTATTACCTACTATTTGTTTCCATAACGACGGAAATTAATACAGGATAAATAAAGCCCTCTTTCCCACTTTTCAAATTCAAATTAAATTTAAAATGACTTTCCTTGCATTCGTTTCTTTTTGTACCTTTATAATCCGTTTTTTTTTCGTTCTGTGATTTTCTTTGATAATTATTTTCTTCGTTATTTTCGTTCTGTGTTTCGTATTTTTGTGTTATGGCGAATTATACTTTTGCCGAACAGCATGACATGATGTTCGTGTATGGAGCTGCTTGGGGTAACGCACGCGAAGCTGCTCGCCTGTACCAAGAACATTTTCCGAATAGGAATCATCCACCGCACAAGGTCTTTAGTGTAGTTTCACGTCGGCTGCGGGAGGAAGGTACATTCGTTGTCAACAGACACAACTGTGGAGCTACCAGAGCAAGGCGAACGGTGGATTTTGAGGAAGAAGTTTCGGAGAGAGTGGCTGAAAATCCTTCTACTAATTCAAGAGCCATAGCTCATGAAATGAGAGTGAACCATGTTTCAGTATGGGAGGTACTACATGAGCAGCAGCTACATCCGTGCCATCCACAGAAGGTACAAGCCATGGTTCAAGCAGAATTTCCCAGAAGGCTAGAATTTTGCCAGGAATTTCTGCGGCGGTGTAATGAGGATCCAGAATTCCAAGTAAACGTTCTGTTTAGTGATGAGGCATCTTTTACGAAAGAAGGAATATTCAAAAGTAGAAACAGCCTCATTTGGAACGATGAAAAT
>JABXWE010015081.1:0-19095 GCA_014611495.1 Limonius californicus | reverse complement strand
CAACTATAAAATACATTCATAAATAAGGAACCAAAATTGCTCTACTACTAATAATCAGATACATATCAGCTAAAGTAGGTAAAATAATACAATATTGTCTTGCGTTATAGAACGATATCCCCTTGTATATTTTATATAAACATATCTATCTACAGTTTCAGATTTAAAAATTCTAATAAAAAAAATCCAGTGACCAAAATTCTGCGCTTCAATAAATTCCCTTTTAATAAATAATACTTTGTAGTAAATAGAAACTGTTTACTAAAATATACAACAAATAATAGGCAAGAATTAAATATTTTTTATTATACAAGGTTATTCACATAAGATAATGAGCCTACATATATGTCTTTATGCAACCCATTTTACAATTCATAGCTCACCCTAATTATAATATGAAAATTTTTTCAGGGTGATTCTAAACATGTGCAGAAAACCTTAGCCCCATACAGCTGACGTTGTTTAACCCCTAAATCATCTAAACTCTATTTGTTGAGCATTGAGCTAGAACGTCAACAAACACACGTGTTTGACTCACCCGAGCGCCGAACGCTAATGTCTCATTACTTAAGGTGTAATTGAGGGTCAAAATCTTTACTTGCACTCGTAATTACCGGCTTAAGTTTGTGTGCTTTTTGAGCAGTGTTTATCGGTTTTCGAAGCGTTTCCATAGTGCCTGATGCTTATTTTCCTAAAATGGAGCAAGTTGTTCCAGAAATGTGTAATCGTAGGAGGCGTCCTACTACTTTAAATGAAAAACAATTAATAGTAAAATTCGACGTTAGAAGAAAATCCTGAGATTTTACTGACTAACATTGTACAATTTGTTGCTAAAACAGTGTTAGTGTTGCAACAGCAAAAACAATTTTAAAGGAGTTTCGGGATATTAAAACTTTGTCTTCTCCAAAATCTCCCGGAGTTAGAAAAAAACTTTTAGATGAAATTGATGATGCTGTTCTCTTTGCAATTCGTAAGAAGGCACGTGCTATTTTTAAACAAATTGTAATTTTTCTGTACAATATGCGAAACTTATTCCTAAACTTGCATTTCTGAGCTTGGTATATTTCTGTGTAAGTTCACGAATTTTTTTTTTGAACGTAATACCAACCATATATAAAATTCCAATTCCAAAACAAGAATTCTGAACGTTAATTTAGAAACGCAAGGAATATTATGTAAATACACATCCGGTAAATCAACGCACTTGTCAAGCGTTTGTTTACGTTCTAGCTCAATGCTCAACAAATAGAGTTTAGTAATTTTATTTTAGATCGCCACTCTTTCGGCGGTGGTGAGCTTCAAATATTTTTTACATCAATTCACTAAAAAGTAAATACCA
The DNA here is from genome assembly GCA_014611495.1 of Limonius californicus. NCBI lineage: Eukaryota > Metazoa > Arthropoda > Insecta > Coleoptera > Elateridae > Limonius > Limonius californicus. The sequence goes on along the minus strand of JABXWE010015081.1, from coordinate 17,756 downwards.
TTTATGTTCTTTTGTCCAATTTTGATATATTCCGTGGTTTTGGAAACCTAACAGTTGAAGCTTAATTTCTAGTCAAGAAAAATGTAAATTGAGTGTGAAAAGTGGATAAATTCTGACCAAAAACTGAAAACTGTGGTTTAAAAATTTGTACATTAGGCGTTTAAATTGTTATTTGTATTGGAAACTTTCTACGATAACTTTTTAAATATTAAATTTTCGAAAAAAAGTATAAGATCCTATTGTTTGGAAAACAGAATACTAGTTCAGACGCTGCAAAAAAAAACTTAGGTTAACGATCTCGTTTCCAAGGTATACACTAATTTACACATTTTTAAACGAACTTTTCACTTCTGGGTCAGATTTCATCCAATTTTCACACCCAATCGTACATTTCTCGACTGGAAATTAAGCTTGGACTGTTAGATTTCCAAAACAACGAAGTTTATTACGATTGGATAAGAAACAAAAATGTTATTTACATTTTAGTGAATTGATGTAAAAAAACTTTAAAGCCCCATACCTCCGTAACAACTCGAAATAAAAAAATGTACTCCGTGATTTAGGGGTTAAGTAGTCTCAGCTACACGTGGTTAAAGTTTTTCGCGTATGTTTAGAACTACCCTGTATATTAGATAATGAAAGGAGCTTTTTTCTGTCTAAGTAAAATATTGGTATTTGTTTGAAATTAAATGCCATACACAATAAAATGCATAAATGCATGCATGCAGTGCGAACAAGCGCTGTTAGCCGAGGTCACAGTGAAATGCGGCCCAATCGACCGCGGGGTCAAACCCCGGCGGAGGCGACCGTATTTCACTTAGTTAACTTTGGGGTACATGTTGCATGAATGGTTAGAGTGTAAGGGACGCGTCACCTCACCAAGTTATTATCTTATATGAATAACCCTGCATATAGAAATATGGATTTTTAACTTTTGCATAATACTTTTAATATGGCAAGAGTACTAAGAAAAATTATGAATTGCACGTGAATATTGTTTACCATTACTTTAAAAATACTGTTCCTCAGGAATATAATTAATGCATACAGTTGCCAGGGCAAGAATATAATCTTCTACTAACTTTATCTTTGCAACAAATTCTAGAAAAGTGGAATCAACTTTTTCAGAAAACCAGAGGAATATGAAGATACCAAATTATATCTGGTATTGCAAAGTTGACCAGTAAAAACCAAAGCTTAAGTTTTACAACAATAGAAGTACAGAAATGCTTTTTTTTTAATTTTACATTGGCTATTTCAATAGGATGAATAGTACAATAATTATGAAAATTTGTCTTCTGCATTAAGAAAGTACAATCTAAATAAGTAAATTAAGAGATTTAACCTCAATTTCATCTTCTTCTGTCCTATGATTGTGTTGCCCGTTTTAATTTACCATAGACATAGATGACCTACAGCTTAATGTGGGCTCCAACCCGCGGTAAATGTAAACACTTCTACTCACGAGAAGGGGCTCACTTTATTACTTATTTGTTGACCCCCCGATTTTCAATAATTTAAACAGAACTATTTGTCATTTTTATTACAAAATAAAATATGTTCTATACGAATTAGCTTACTAAACCTGTAATTTTTTCTCATTGTTAAACACTTTTTTCTTAAGGAAAGTTGTGTCAAATTTATTTATTATTTTATAATTATTAAAGCCCATAAAGTTTTGCTTTGAAAATAACTTTAATAGAAATAATAACCTTATATTAGGTTTGTTCCAATACTTTGAGAAACCGTTCTTCATACGGTCACGCGCATGCGCAATAGATAAAACGGAACGCGTTTTATCTATTGCGCATGCGCGTGGCCGTGCGACGAACGGTTTCTCGAGGTGCTGGAAAAATCTGTTGTAATATAGAGTATTATTGTTACATCTATTACATTGAATCAAATGCATATGAGCTACCGTTTAACCCGTTATTTTTAGATAGTAATTAATTAATGATTAAAAATCCACTTATTTGTCCAATACAATTTAGAACTATTGTTCGTGGTTAGATGTTAAACTACGAGGTCAACTGAACCGATATTCTGAAACAGGCAACACCAATATAACTTATTTCATATTTTATAATAATACCGTAGGATAACCAACACCTATTAACATATATTACCTATAAAGTGTGTATGAAAATTTTACACACATATTAGTTTCGATTTTGAATTAGAAAATTTGTGAAGTAAATCACAATTCATGTAGTTTATAAGCAGTTTACAATACGAAATATAAAAAATTAAATGAATTTTTTTTTGTATCTACAAACCATTATACCTGTTGGATTTTAGGGCCGCCTATCTGAGCGCTGGAAAGCGAACTGCAGCCAATGTAAAAGACCATACGTTTGGTGTACGACAAAATGAATTGGTGGCATTATTCTGATTGCAAGAAAATTAGATAAATCTTGACAGTGGGGTTGTGTGGATTAGATTCTTATGGGATGGTAATAGGTGAAAAATTTCTCTAAATTTTCTCCACATATATCGTAAACGTCAGTGGATTTTACCGTATTTTAGCACTACTTGGAGAGAAGATCGGTACGTCTCGTAAGAGATAAAGCACTCGACGATCACTACTTTTGGCAATTTTTCACCGAGTTCCTATGATTTTTTCGATAATTTTTTCCCTATACATAAATCTTGCATACGTTGTCTACTAGTTAGGAAAAAAAAACGCAAGTTGAAGGGTAGCTTATTACCGTAGCCATAGTAACAATATAAAACGCTAATTTAGGTTTAATTTGAGCCAGAGGACTCAACAGAATTTAAAATCTGTGCCCAGGCTTAGCATAAGCAGATCTTTAATAAATATTCAATAATTATTATACAATTTTCTGTATATGAAACAAAACTGCTGAATAGGTAATTTTCTTATACAGCTATTGACAAAAACGATAAAATTCATTTTATTGAATAGATTGCGCTACCACGTTCAAAGACTATTAAAAATACTAGAACTTCGTTTTTATGATTAAAACCACGATAATATTAGATACAAAATATTATTTGATACTTCAGAAGATATTCTTATACTTACAGTATAAATGAATTATACTTTTCATTTTTTTTAAATAATTTAGTTTGTCCATAAGTATCTAGTTATTTTTGTGGCAAGTTGGGTTTAAGCAATACTGTTTGATTGGAAATATTTTTATATGTCCATGTTAAAGGAATAATATATTAATAAACAAATATTCAAAAGGGTATTAAAAATTATTACAATTACAAACAGCCCTTCAATACAAAAAAAAAAGTAAATTGAGACTGTGGTTGCTGATAAATCTCTCAAATTGCCTGCCAAAGTGATTTTTGTTGATTTATTTATATTTTTTCATTCCAGTACAAAACACTGTTATTTACCTAAATACTTCTAAGTAGTTTTTTAATATCAACACATAATTCAGAACTAGTAATTGTTCATAGGAAATCATTCCTACACTATTATTGTATATTCCTTATAAAGATAACTAGATAGATAGAAGATACCCAGTGATACACGTTGTTTATTTTTCATCAAACTAATTTTTAATCTACGACTAATCCAAGGTGAAAAAAAAATTGAAATAAAACAAAAAGTATAAACAACAAATTTTTGCAAAATTGATTAATATATTGATTGTTGATATGTCAACATTTTGAAAGAAACTAATTACGAAATAGACCCTCGCGCCATCTGTAAAAAGTCATAAGAACTACAACCTGTACGTATATTATACACGTACAGGTTGTGGTTCTTATAACTTCTCACAGATGGATGTATAGTTAGCTCGTGGCAACAAGGAGCTTTCTAGAATAATCTCGTCGTGTAATTGTGTATTATTGTTGAGGTAACCGTATTTGGCTTAGTTAAGTTTAGGGTGCATGTTGTATTAATGTTCAGTGTGTAAGGAACGCCCGCACCCCCCTGGTGTCAGGCGGAAGCGGTTCGGGGGGGGGGGTAGTACGTATGAATGCAAAAAAAAGGTAAACAAGAAAATACCATAGTATAGTACAAAATATATTCCTCTACGGTGTGGAAATGTGGTCATTGACCTATAGAACTACAGATAGAATTAGGGCAGTAGAACTGGAGGGCGCTAAGATGTACCAGAGTAAGGAATGAAGTGATATGACATAGAATGGGTATTACCGGAACAGTCACCAGAACCCTGCAAAATAGAGCTCTGGAATGGTATGGCCATGTGCATAGGATACAAGGAAACAAATGGCCCAGAATACTACAGTGGAAACCAACACGCAGGAGAAAAAGAGGTAGGCCAGGTTTGACATGGGCGAAATATATCTGTGGAGCGATGAAAGGAAATGGTACTGGAACTACAGACAGCTTAGGAGAGAAAAAACGGCAAACTCCTAAGGGGGAATAATACGAGAGATGAAGAAATATATTGACAAAATAAACAATGGTTTTGAAAAATACAACTAACAGATGCCTTTTTTGGTTTTGTTTATTTTGTTTGTTGTTTAGACTTACGATACTCTTTACCAAAAGCCATCCTCCAAGTTAATTCACATTTTCACTTTACTAAACAACAATTAAATAAGCGAATAAGAATGTTACATTACTAGAAATCCAGTAACAATATCCTTGAAAAACCGCGTCCTAGATCTCGCCCAATCAAAACAATTATATTACAAATTTGCTGAATGTATTGGAAAAATGTGGAAGGCGATACATTCCCATTAACTCAAATATACTTTCTTCAAGTTCTTTGTCTGTAGCACTTAAGACATCTTAAGTGTCTTTTAGCTCAGGCGGTCAGGTTTGTTGCCGCCCTCATTCTGTATGTTAGAAAGCGCCAATGACGCCGGTACACGTTCTACCTCACATAGATCGTTACAAATTAAATGTCTACTATTACTACTATTAGGTGATTAAGGGACTACTGGAATGATTCAAAATATGAAACAATTTGCGTTTCCTATTGTTAATATGTGACGTTTCAATTTTTTGCTATTTTTTAATTCGTAAACAACATTTGAAATAATTAATTATGAAAGAAAATCATAAGCACTGATTATAAACAAATTGCCACATTCTAATCGAGTATAGGCAACAAACATGCAATATGATATTTGTAATTCAAGCAGGACAATGCAAAGGCTCTGCAATAAATATATTTGGTAGTACACTATACGCATTGGCTTTTACACTAGCTGCAATTCGCTTTCCGGCATTCAGATAGGCAGGCAGGATGCATTGGTTTCATTTAATTTTGAAATAACAACTCACATTAGGATCCCCTTAAGGAGCTAGCAAGAAATGGAAAAATATATATTGAATTATTTGTTATCCGTTGGTTTTGACAAGTGCTAAATAACAACCGCCTCAAAATATTCAATTAAATTAGATTTCGTAAACTGAGTGACATCTACATTACATTTAAAATATTATTTTCACCTTCAACCGCTAGAACCCTATAATACAAGGTGTTCTATATAAAATACCAAGATAACGTAATTTTTCAAAAATATGTCATTGGATAATAATAATAATCTCATTATATCTACTACAGTATTTTACCTTCTAAGAATTTTAAATAATTCTACAAGCACCCTGTATGCATTTTAGTGTTCTATTTCTGGCCTATAGATAATTCCCATATATTATATGAAATACACAGTGTTTAAGATTTGTCTCTGAAAACATACTATCTACGAAAATTATCATCTCCAATATAATAGATTTTTTTAATACTGTAATAGTTGTTCCTGCTATTTAATATTATATAATGTAGTTTGTTTTGTTTAACATTTACGATAAAATTAGTAGAGTGTGGGGCAATATTTGTGGAACACATACTATAAATTTCCAACCTGTTAAGCTGTTCTAAAAGCATCTCCATTGCCATTATTTCCAATGGCATATTGTTCAGTAAAAAATTTGAAACAAAATGCAGCAAGGATTCCCAGACCAAACATAACAACATGAGGCAAATATTTAAATGATACCCCACTACGTTTTTTAAGTAACATTTTCAAGATATTAACTTTTGACTGAGAGTACGGGGGGTAACGACTAGACGCGATTGTTTCTCCAATAATTCCCAGATTCTTGTACAAACAACTTTTCTTATGAGTAAAGGTCTCAAAACTATATTTTCCATGGTATGACCCCATGCCACTGCAGCCAACTCCTCCAAATGGTAAAGTTTCTACCCCAAAATGCATTATGGTGTCATTTACACAAGTGCCTCCACTGGAGGTGTTTTGCAAAATTAAATTCGTATCTTTCTTGTTATTGGAGAAAATATACAAAGCAAGGGGCTTTTCTCGGCCATTAATAAATTTAATGGCTTCGTATGCATTATCTACATTGACAACCGGTAAAATGGGACCGAATATTTCTTCCTGCATTACTGAATCAGTTGGTTTAACATCGACTAAAAGTGTTAACTCAATGAATTTTTCTTTTGGATCAGCATGCCCTCCTACGGCTACTGTGCCATTTTTTAGCAAGCCCATTAATCTCTGATAGTGTTTTTCATTGATGATCCTACAAAAATCAGGAGATTCCTTTGCATTCGATCCAAACCATTCCTGTGCAACTTTAGAAGCTGTTTGAATGAATTTTTCTTGCACCTCTTTTGAGCACAGAACGTAATCTGGGGCTATACAGGTTTGCCCAGCGTTTATGCACTTTCCCCATAGAATTCTACGGGTTGCTACGTCAATATTAGCCGAATTATCTAAGTAAACCGGGCTTTTTCCACCTAGTTCTAGTGTTGTGGGGGTCAGATATTTATTAGCAGCAGCATGGATAAGCTTACCAATGGAAGTGGAACCCGTGAAGAAAATATAGTCAAACTTGTGCTGCAACAAAGCTTGGGTTTCCTGTGGCCCGCCACTGAACACCTGATAGCATTCATTATCTAAATATTTTGGAATCGTTTCTGCCATAAATTTTGCACTAGCCGTGGCAATTTCCGATGGTTTAATAACAACACAGTTTCCAGCCGCGATGGCACCAGCAACTGGCACCAGAGTGAGCTGTAGAGGGTAGTTCCAGGCACCAATTACAAGCACCACACCGTAGGGTTCATTTAAAACGTAAACCTGGTCTAGCATATTAACAAAGCTTTTTGGGGGATGCTCAGGTTTAACCCATTCTCGCAAATTTAAAAGTGTGTTTCTTAGGTCATTCATGAGCACCTCAAGCTCTAATAAAATGCATTCCTGTTTGCTTCTATGCAGATCAGCTGTAAGGCAATCGATTATGGCTGGCGTGTTCTCTTCGTACAAACGCAATAAGGCGCGCAATTGCTTTTCACGAAATTCAATGAGTTTTGTTTTACCCGTTTCGAATGCTGCCCTAGTCCTCTGAACAGTATCTGTAAGGCTTTTAGCGCTTCCTTCGTTTGAAAGTGTCATGGTTGAAGTTTATAATTGTTCTGTTGAGGTTAATTGTTTGAGAAATCTGCTGGTCTGCAATAACGCAAATGTTCTATTATTATTATTATTAAAATAGTGTACCTACACATTAAAATTAAGTGTATATGACTTACCAATTAATATCGTATTAAGACCGATAAATTTGCGTCACTTTCACTAAACTTGTGAATCTCAATACTGTTAGAAACTAGAAACGGTAGGTTTTGAAAGTAATACCATTTTAGACTTCCTAATTACCGCGCAACATAACCTGTTCTGTGTTGTTGACCTGTCTGCTATTCTTCTGATGATCCAGTGGGTCCAGTGGTCCAGTGGCGTAGACCAGCTATAATATAAAAGTAAAAATTAGCAATATATGCCAGAATCTTTAAAAAGGTGCCCTCTAATATATTTTGCAGCAAAATGAAATTTAACAAGACAGCTGTGTTTTCTAACAATAAGACAAATCTACGGGGCATTTTAAAATTAAGAAGCCAAATGTTCTAGATGTAATCTCACATACAGGGAAACAATAATTACAATAATTAGTACAAAGATGAAAGCAACGGCATATCTAAAGTCTACCAAAATATGATTGGTGAAAAGACGCTATTTTGAAAAAATGGAAATTGCAATAGGAACAGAAATGGAATTTTTTTATAACATTTATTTGCAATCTGTTCGTTATTACAATAAGCAAATCAGATTTAAATAAGACAGTAAATTACAGTGCGATGTAGGGGAAACCGGGGACGGTTTGGTCACATTCGTCGTCCTCTTCCCAATCAGAAGAAGAATTCTTCGTGATGACTTCTCCCTTGTCTTCATCTGAGGAGTCTTTTTCGAAAACTGTATTTTTTTCTTTAAATGCTTTTTTCTTCACGACCTTGGCTTTCTCAGTCATCTTCATTTTCTCCTTTTCTTCAAGTTCTTCCTTTTCCGGTGCATCTGTGGCGATCATACTGATCCCATGCTTTCGACCACCCTTAGTCAACTTCCTTGGCTTAGCTTTTGGGTATGGAGTTACTTGTTCTGGAGAAATGAACTGAGCCAACATAGAAGCAATTGGTGTAGAAACCTCGACTCGATTTAGGAAGTGGTGTATGAGCCTCTGCAGGACCATTAACAGTTCCACAGCAACAGTGTCTGTCAGTTTCTTCCAATGTTGACTAGACAGGTTCCGAAGAAGTGCTGGGAAACAGAGGGTCTGAAGAAGGTGCTGGACGATCTGAGACGGTAGAGCAGAGAAAATCGTGATCTTGAAAAATGTTTCTATCAAACGGTGAGATACTACATTTCAGAAAACCTGATTTCACGTTTTCAGGAGTTGCAGCTCGGTCCCAAGCTTTGGAGCGCAGATCAGGAAGCGGATAGATTGATAGGGTTTGATTGGGATGGGCCAACATTGTAACGGGGTAAAAATGTAAAGATTGAATTAAATTGCTGAGTAATTAGCAATCTCAAAAACTCCACATTTTGCGTTCAGAAGATAAGAGTGCTGAACAACAAATATCTGTCACCGTCGTCATCCGAGAATTCGCCAGAAGCAAACGTTCCTTTCCCGTGGAAGTGGGAAGACGAACCTATCCGACCGCCCCGAAATAACCAGTATAAAACCCAAGCGCGGACAATTTAAAATCACTTTTTGACTCTTATTTCCTGGCTCTTAAATTTATTCAAAAGTCAGAAATACCAGTCGTGCTTTTTCCTTTAAGAATTGTTCTTAAAAGATCCCAGTTAAATATTCCGATCCTGTAAAATTAAACAAGTGAATACCGTCCAGTTTAATTAAATCCGTACCCTACCTGCGAGTGAATTAATTTTTCCAGTGTTTGCCGGTGTTGCATTAACCGTTTAACAATTTTTATATTTTCAGTTTGAAACTCCGACGCCGAGCAATCTTCCGGCCCTCGACCGTAGGCAGCCGCCGTGAAAGTTTAATCGAGCCGACCGACCGGCAAAGAATCTTTTGGATTCGCATTACATTTGTTTTGCAGTGAAGTTGGTAATTATTTATAGTTCAACCTGCTTGGCTATTTTAATATTGTTTATACCCGACCGACCGATTTCCGTGTTGTAGACCTTTTTGTAGCTGGACGGGGGAGTGTTTGAACTCTTCCACGGCGATAAAAAGCTCTGCCAGTAAATTATGATAACGTTTCAAATCAGTGTTCGAATTGGTGCCGTAGAAACGTTGTAATCTTTTCTTTTACCAGTTGAACCCCCTGTATAAAGTTTGCCGTGAGTGTGGCGAAATTGTCACAATCCGTCAAATTTTAATTTTGAGTACCCTGTATACTTGGACGAACCGGAGTAGTTTCGGACACCCAGAACGATACACAGTCTTTAGACACAGAGAATTTTTTGTGCAAGTTTGTGTGAGATTTGTCCCGTATTTTATTTACGTAACGACCAGAGAAACTTTTGGCCGGCGAAATAAGATTTGCTTAACACTGTGCCCGATAATTTCCCACTGTAAAATTCAGAGTCCCGTCCAATTAAGATTTATTAGAAAGCGAAGCCAGGTTAAACAAAATTCGAACCACACTGTGACAAACGCGTAGTTTGAATTTTGCAATTCCAGGAAAGCTAGTATAAATCAATTCCTGTTTGAAATGGTTATTTAACGTAAAATTAAGAGTAGTGCCTACCGATTGTTTGTGTCAAACTGCCAAGGTTGATGGAACCCAGAGAAACTCGACTCGAAGCGATCACTGGAGATTTTAGTTATAAAATTCAGGTATTATTTCCGTAAAGTCGACCTACACTGCGAGAATCTTTATTCACAATCGCAAACCTTAATTATTTACCAGAAAACTTGCACATTCGAGAATTCCCAATAATATATAACCGTGTATTTTTCTATCACTTTAATTAGAGCAGCAGGGGCAGCCATCTTGCCACCGACGAACAACCAGGCGCAAGTTCACGGACGGCAGCCAATCAGCGTCCGCTTCTGGACGAGTAGCTACAACGTCTCCGAGGCGGTTGGAACTACCAGAGCGGAGCACAGGGCCGTACCCAGGATTTTCGCGTACTTACTCGATACATAATTTAATTTTTATTTGTGTACAAACATATTATATTTATTTTACACATTTATTAATAAACCTATTGTTATTTACAAGCTGTTATTACTGATCCCTGGACATCTCACGAGCTTACCCGAGCAATATAAGCAATTTAACGAGTGGCCCAATAAGCAAAAGGCAGCACCGTTACAACATCCATGAGTGGACTGCTTCACTGTAGTATTTTTTGAAAGGGCCAAACACACAACTGTCCAGGGGTTGTAAGCGGTTAGAAGTGTGAGGCGGGAGTGTCAAAATTGTGATCCCATTGTTTCGGCAGAAATTAACACCTTCCAGGCTGAGATGAGACGCGTGTTTGTCCATCAGTAGCAGCACGGGATGTTCTTTATCACACCTCACATTATCTTTGAAAAATTTTAATACTAACACGAAGTTTTCGGTGGTCATCCAACCAGATTTGTAGACAAGTCCTAAGGCTCCAGATGCTGCCCCAGTCATCATTCGCTGTTTATCGAAGCGGACACGTGGGAAAACGAACACGGGAGGTAAAGAATTACCATTACCTAGCACAAATTATACCCACTTGGGTCATTAGTTCTCCTCGCTCTCTATGTCACTTGGCCAACTTGCTTTTTACCCTTTTGTACAATTACTTTGGCTACCGGAGGCACAGTCGTCACTCCAGTTTCATCAAGATTAAATATATCGAAAGATCTAAACTACTTCCTTTACATAACACTGTCCAATTTGTTAAAGAATTCGCCTACCGTGGTTTTATTGAAGGCAGTTATTCTGGCAAGAGGAGTTACCTCAGGTTTTCTAATGGATAACGTAGGGGTCCTCTTCATAAAACCCGTGAACCAGCTTGACCTTTTTCTTTCCAGGTTTCAGAAAATTTTAGCTTGTTTTTTTTTCAGCAAATTGTAAACCTATTTATTCGGTGTCACTCCATAGCACATTTTTGAGCATTTTAGCTAATACTCCGTTAGTGCTTTCTCCATTGGTCTGAGAAAACTAGTCTACTATGGAAGTTTGGTTTAAACGACAGAGTGTCTAGGCCCATTTCTCTGGTTTTCTTTACATAAAGACCCAGACGGGACTTCATCACTTTCTGAATGGCTGCCACATGGCGCAAACTCCCACGATTCTCTAAGACATCTTCCACAGCCTGCTCTAGATCACCTTCTGGAAAGGTTCGATCAGTTTTCCTTTTAAATTTCCGTGGCATCTGGAATAGGCAAGGCAGTGTTAGACATTAACAGAAATATCGGGGATACAATGGGCAGCCGGGGATACAATGGACACCCTGTCAAATGACATAATCACGCATTTCTGGCTGTAAACTCTGAACTAAATATTGCATCGTTTTGAATCACGCATAAATAAATTTCTACTAGTTACCGTGCCATACAAATGGAACGCCAAACACAAAACATTAAACTATGGTACAGAAAAAACTTATGTTCTTACCTTAAAAAGTGATATCAGAGGAGTCGGAATTCGATTATGTTCTGTAAAACTTTTTTTTCTCATTCATTCATACTATTCATACTACCCCCCCCCCCCAGAACCGCTTTCGCATTACTTCAGGGGGGTGCGGGCGTCCTTTACATACTAACCATTCATGCAGCATGCACCCTAAACTTAACCAAGCGAAATGCGCTCGTCCCGGCTGAGATTCGAACACCCCAGCGGATCGACTACATTTCGCGTAACCTCGAGTGGCAACGCGTTTCCGCACTACTCCATCGAGGCCCCATGTTCTGTAAAATTAATAATTACAAAGGGCGGCCATATTTTTTTGTCGGCTAGTCTCTTACAGTGCCGCCAACATGTACAACCGGTCGTGGCAGTAAAATTCACACAAGGGCAAGAAATTTGAACCTGTCCATTATTACCCCGTGTCCAAACCATCCCCGGTCTCCCCTACATGAGGAGCAAACGCCCAGTGGCATTCCTCCTAATAAATTTTCTTACATATGTATATAGGACAAATAGGTACAACTTAAAAGCGGTAAGGAAGATCCAAAGGCTTGAAGTCTAGGCACTTGGTAACTGTTATCAAGCAGGGACAGCGCGAGGTGATTGGAGCGCAATTCCAATCGCTGAAGATACTTAGCACTACACTGCACTACTTCTTCTTTAACTGATTTGATATTAAGGTCTTCTCGGATTTCTTTGTTTGGGATATAGTAGGGGGCATCACAGATGGTACGAAGAGTCTTTGATTGAAACCATTCCAATATCTCAATGTTAGAGTGTGGCGCAGTACCCCAGAGCTGGATTCCATAACTCCAGATCGGTTTTAGAATGGATTTATAGACCAGGATTTTATTGGAATGACAGCTTGGATTTACGACCTAGTAACCAGTAATAAGACTTGAGTTTTAGGTTGTAGAAGGCTGGGTCGTCGCCCTCACCCATGAAGTTTAGAAGAATAAGTACTGTAAATCACTTGGAAATAGATTTCTGACAGGAGGCGACTTCAATGCCAAATACCCTCTCTGGGGTTCTCGCATCTCTACCCCAAGAGGACGTATACTTTTAGCACTCATGCAACAACATCTTCCTTCCGACCTTCCGCATGTATCCAGCTTATCACCTTTTTATGAAATTTCCCAATTATCTTTATATTTCGCACTTTTTTTTTGGTAGTATCACAGAGTACCTATTATATGTAGGTACTCTGTAGTAGTATGTTGAAAAGTCGTGGTTCTAAAAAATGACAGATTTTTGTCCAATCTTCTTTTCAGAGCGTTTTATTTCATTACTCGCCATAGCTTTACTTCTTGTTAAATGTTGATGTTTGATTTTTACTTTCCCATACCTTATAGGTATAGGGTAAGTAATGAATTCATGAAAATTTTCGAAATCGAGATTTTAACGGAAATGTCCGTTTTGGGTCTCTAGGAACCCAAAAAAGTGGTTTTTAAAAAATGTCTGTCTGTGGGTGGGTATGTACGTACGTATGTATGTATGTGACGCTCCTACAGCCGAAAGTATTGCTCCGATTTTGATGCGCTTTGGAATGCGGGGGTGTATCGAAAATTCATCGAAAAAATAAGCTTTTCAAAAAAATCCGAAACCGGAAGCGGAAGTTACGCATGTTTTTTTGGTATCACTTTTTTCGTGATTACAATTTTGAAACTTCTATCGCGGATAACGATAGAGGGTCATAAGACAAATCTGTTAGTTTTTTGCCGAACTAGCTAGCTTTAAACTGAAGGGCGCTATGATTTTTTGAAGATTTTGAGTTTAACGCCCAATTACTCGAAAACGGATGAATCGATTCAAATGATTTTTATTTTCTGAATAGTATATGAAGGTTAAAATGAGGTGATATAAAAAGTTTTTTGAAAAATTATAAGGGGCCTAAATTACGAATTTTCAAAATTTTGGAAATTTTCAAAAAATTATTTCTCAAAAACTGCTCCAAGGAATTTTTTTAAATTTCATATGTCGATAGACCTCGCAAGGGGCTATCGATATCTTTTTTTGAAGAACTCCGCAATTTTCCTGTGGCGCCCTCTACGAAGCTTGGAAGTTTGAAACTTCAAACTCCTTTAATTAATAAACGAAAAAAGATAGGAAACTAGGGTTTTCACTGAATCGCTCAGTACGTAATGGAGCATATGAATATGCAAAGAAATATTACACTCGTGGCTATATGTAAGCGCACCGGCCCCCTCCCCCCTCTTTTTTAGAAAAATATTTTTTTTATTCTAACGGTTGTTATTTGTTTGCGCCAAAGAATCTTTTTCCGCGAAAATAAAAAAATCGATTTTTTTATGCCCTACAAAATATAATTTCCAGGGACTTTTACCTCGGTAGCAATAGCGATCGGTACTAGCCTAGCGGTACGGACAGCCCTGCGCACTTTGGTTCAGAACCATTGCCATACTGTCGCGCTACATTCATTTCTTTAACCGGTATTACAACAACAAGTTATAAATTATTTATCAAAATTTTGTATTTAATACTTAATTTTCGAAATCGAGATTTTAACGGAAATATCCGTTTTGGGTCTCTAGGAATCCAAAAAAGTGGTTTTTAAAAATGTCTGTCTGTATAAAATCACAGCAAACTCAATTTGCAGTCACAATATCACGTATATAGTAGAGAATGAAGTATGCCTGGTTGCATATTAAAAGGAAATTAAGGGGCAACGCAGATATTTGGTGGGACTTCTTACAAGCCTTGTAAGTCTATTCGTTACGAGGCAAGGTTTTAGGATAGCGCTTGAACAACCGTTTTGAGGAAAATAACTCTACTGTTGAATAAAGATGATATGAACAGTTTCCAGTATGGCGCTGTGTTTGTATTGATGGATTATTAGATTTTTGCTATATGTGGTTCTTGCGTCAAAAATTTTTGTTTCTTGATATAGTAATTCAGTGGGATATCTGTTTTCTTTATTGTATACAGGATGTTAATGAATTGCAGGGACTTCTAGGGCTTAAAGTAAACATGAAAACAAACATTTTTTGTTAATAAATGTAAAAACATATCACAAAAATATCGAATTGTGTCAAAATCGACGTTATTTGAATGTATGGACATTTGGGCCGGGATTGTTGGTGATAGACTCATTGGACTATATCTGCTACCCCAAAGATTAAGAGGAGCAATTTATTTAAATTTCTTGCGCCATTTCCAGCCTGAGGGCTTTATTTATCCTGTATTAATTTCCGTCGTTATGGAAACAAATAGTAGGTAGTAAATTGAGTTGCCTACATTTAGGCGCTTCTTAAAGAATCTTTGACAAGTTCTATCCCTGAAAAGAAACACTTTTAACCATACATTAAGGGAAGTTAGTACCTACTTCAATAAATAAAAGTTAAAATGTCTTATTCGGACCCCATTTTGAAAAATTTATGACATTTGTCAAGAGCGAATACCGTTAGTGTTTGCTTTATACTAATTATTTCTAGATCAAACCACATATTCAGGCGCCTAAACCCCGGTTATAACCGTTAATGCTACCACGAAAACCATCCCAACATTCAAAATCCCTATAATCGGGTACCATATCTTATGTAAAATGCGTAGGTACCTAATTATTGTCAACAATTCCCAAATGATAACTAAAGTTTGAATTAACAATGTTTTATATTGAGCATTAATTCTTTTATTTATTAAAATAAAACACAGTTCATAGTTTCAAAATATATTATAGTGAAAAAATAATGGGGAAAAGATATTTTTTGTAAGACAATTAAGAAGAATGCCTTGAAAACAACAATAATTGAAACCGTAATCATCGGGATTTCCGTGTATCAGCACTCATTGCCGGCGAATACAGAGGGCTGGCGCCCCCTTTCAAATTTCAGAGAGAACCAAGCCCTTCTGAAAGACTTCTTATTACCTTATCACGCTGTATTTTAATATAATAGAAAAATTGTTCTAAAATAAGTTACTGAGAATTTACTTCGGATAATTTAAATTATATACAAATCTACACATTTTTGGTGTAAACGAAGAACTGTACATCTTTTTTTTACTAAGCTCTTGCATATTTTTGCAATTTTAAATATCTTATAGGATCAAAATGCAAATTTGTAAATAAAGACCCCTCTGCTCATACTGTTTTTCTGGAAAAATATGAAACTTGCTGCAGTTTTGCACGAAACCAATAACAAAAATGCAATCTTTTATTACTATCACCAGGATGAAGAGTTTGTACATGTGTTAATTTATAATCATGGTACTAATGATTTTGATGATTTTCCTCATATGCGAATCATCAATACTACACTCTTGAGAAATTCTTCAGCTGGAGTTTTCTGGATCAATCGCTAATTGAGCCAGCACATTCACTTCATTAGCAATAATTCCTTTTCTATACGGCACTCGCGGTCTTCTAAACCTGCCACAAACAGCTAAATTTCTTGAAATCCTAGCGTCAATGGTAGAAAAGATGTATATATTTTTAAAATCACAATTTTCAATTTTATTCATGGTAAATCGAGAACGAATCAAAATATCTAGGATTTCTTCTTCAAAATCTCAATCGGCATGGAAAACTGCAAAATCCATCACCATCAGGTAACTTATCAAAGTGTTGTATGTAAATGTTGGTAATAATATGGGAGAGAAACCATCCTATGGCTGTTCCTTTGGTTTGTTCCTATATCTTTCATGGCAACTGCAGATGGTAAATTGCAAACACAGTTTGATAGCAGAGATTGAGAAATTTTTCTGGGAGGAGCTTGTTTACTAATTCTACTGCTTTATCGGAAACTTTAGTGAACAGCGTGATTACGTCGAAGCTCATTAGTTAGTTTATTCACGAATTGTTTTGAGTGTCGTACGCGGGATGATTGTGTTTACGCTCAGTTGTTGCAACAACCTAGCCAAATGTCGTCCCGGCTTTGAGCTTACTATGGGTGTTAATGGTATGCCTTCTTCGTGGAGCTTTGAAAATCTATAAATCCTGGATAACGCTAGAGGCGGCTTGATCAGATGTTTCATAAGACGAACATCTGTTGGTGCGTTTTTGACGGCCTGCCGTAATCAATGGTTTTCATCACCACCAATCCTATAAATACCGGATCCTCCGGTTCAGCACTTATAACGGCTTTGATAATGCTATTTACCACTGTTAGGGAAACGTCAACATCAATCAATCCTACAACGCTATAAAGCTGACTTTTCGCCTGTTATCTCTTTTAATCAGTGAAGCACTGCAGATCTTGGATCCCAATTTATTAAAGTTATGATCAGGTTCTACACCTCAAGAAGCAATTTGGCCTGCAAGGCAGAAGGCCAGAGTGACCATATCGTTGCTCTCGCACCCGGTTGTGGCGTGCCGAATTCATGACATGTGGTGATGCAGTGGGCATCACGCATTAGAAAAACCGCAGCATACCTTGTTCATTCGAACACAGCTACCCAACTATTTAACACGAGGCGTCGAGTCCCGACCTTCACCACCGAAGCCCAGTGCTCTAATCATGGGACCACAGTGGATGGGGGCATACTGCAGTGAACATATAAATATAAGTATTCCGTTTCTACTAAAAGCTTTATTCTTGGTTTACTACTACAACAAGACACTGGCACTGACTAGATGTTGAAAATGGATTGTATGTGGTTTTGCAACCAATGCTCTTGCAAATAAAGTGGTTAGTGTAGCATAAATACATATGTAACTGGTAGAAACCTATTTCTGTCGATGAAATAAAATCAGTAGTTTGGACTTCCATTGTCTTTATTTTAAACAACACAGTAATTACACAACGTTTCGACTGTTAGGTATCTACAGTCGTCATCAGGTTAGGTATCTACAGTCGTCATCAGGTGAATACTAACAAACTTAGAGACTACTAGAGCTTATATACTAAAGAC